>JAVKPL010015986.1:0-135475 GCA_032173675.1 Gastrolobium villosum
AGACGAAATGAAATAAGAGCAGAAGTGAGAGCAAAAGGGAAAGAGAAGGATTTTTTAACTTAACACTTATATCTTAAAACATAGAATGGAATCTAAAAACAAAAAAATTATACACAATACGTAAACAAAAAAAATATTAAATTAAAAAATATAATACATAGGATATAATATTAATAATAATAAAAAATAATAAGAACAAAGACTATAAAAAAGAATATATATATATATATATAGAAAATTAAATAATAAAAATTATTCTATTGAAAAAATTCACAATTATAGTGAAATGGAAAAATACTAATACACTTAAATAAAAACAAACAATCATAATATTCAGTAGCAGAAATCAAAGAAAATATCATTTCATCTTGTGGGTCTTACACTCACAATGGTTATAAGAAATCTTCAAACATCATTACTTTCCCTCGCAAATGACTATGAAATTTCTAAATTTAAAAATTTCGCACAAATTTTTTTTGGTAAACATAGGATTGCCAAAATTTAAAATTATATAAGTGTGTATGAGGTTAATATTATTCATATTGTACAAGATAATTTGATCATGTATACTAATATGATAATATGGGGCCATATGAAGAGAAAATAGAAATTAAGAATATATTCATGTGTTTTCTATTTATATTTCCTCCTCACCATATAAAGCAGTGTTTTAAAACCACACTCAAGATTATATATGTGTGTGTGTGTGAGCTTCAATCGACAAACTGACCGTTAAATATGAAGTATAATGAAGTATTTCGGCACGATCCAGCAGTGAACTTAAGGAAAAAAAAGCATTCAATTAAAGTTTCTGAAATGACTCTCTCTCTATCTTTTCTTATAGTGACTGATTTTCACACTACATTGTCTTCAAAACGCTATTCATGCACGTTCAAAAGGCTGCTGAACATCTTGAATTGGGAACCCTAGCTTTCTTTATTGAGCTGGACTTGACTTGTAATTAAGTGGTTAAAGCCCAACTACAAAGACTAATGCCCTTTTTGGTAGCATCGATCGGAAGCATGTGTCACTTTTCATGTAATTTGTACAGTGATGACGACGAGGGTGGTTGGAACAGGAATCTTTCAGACATTTTTCCTGCTTCTCACTATTTAACAATTTTTACACACACCTTAAATATCAACAAAGTCTTATCTTTCCTATGACTAGCTAATATAGACACTACTGTCACTAGATGCACTCAATGTCTACCATAAAGGATGCGACGACATATTTAATGATTTTTTCTCATACGCATGATGCGGCGACCAAATTATGCCCTTGTCCCTTTTAAATTTGATTTATATATTATTTTTGAATTTTGTGAGGGAATATATTCCCTCACAATTTGCGAGGGAATTTGAGAGAGAATATATTCCTCGCAATTTGCGAGGGAATTTGAGAGGGAATTTGAAGAAAATATATTCCCTCGTAATTTGCGAGGGAATTTAAGAGAGAATATATTCCTCGCAATTTGCAAGGGAATATATTGCATCGCAATTTGCGAGGGAATATATTCCCTCACAATTTGCGAGGGAATTTGAGAGAGAATATATTCCCTCGCAATTTGCGAGGGAATTTGACAGAAAATATATTCCCTCGCAATTTGCGAGGGAATTTGAGAGAGAATATAGTCCCTCGCAATTTGCAAAGGAATATATTGCATCGCAATTTGCGAGGGAATATATTCCCTCACAATTTGCGAGGGAATTTGAGAGAGAATATATTCCCTCGCAATTTGCGAGGGAATTTGAGAGAGAATATATTCCCTCGCATTTTGCAAGGGAATATATTGCATCGCAATTTGCGAGGGAATATATTCCCTCACAATTTCGAGGGAATTTGAGAGAAATATATTCCCTCGCAATTTGCGAGGGAATTTGAGAGAATATATTCCCTCGCAATTTGCGAGGGAATTTGTGAGGGAAATCGTGAAATTTCAGTTGCAATTTTCAGATCCTAAATTTTGCGAGGGAACTTCCGTCGCCATTTTTTTCCCTCGCTGTTTCCGTCACAGACTTACGATTCTTGCGAGGGATTTAATTTCCCTTGCAAATTGCGACGGAATTGCGACCGAACTGCAAGGGATTCTGTGACGGCAATGTAGTAACGGAAATCGTGCCTATTTTCCCTCGCAATTGTTTTTCCCTTGCAAATTCCGTCACAGTTTGCAAGGGAATTTTTCCCTCACAAATTTCCCTTGCTATTCGCAACTTTTCCAGTAGTGTTGTAACCATAACAGGACACCAGTGTATGTACCATTTGTCATTTTGCTATGTTGACGAGAAAGAAAGCTTCGAGTTATATGTTTTTTTGTCAGGGTTTTCAATTTGTGTAGCACCAGCAAATGAAAAACTTTATGGGAAAAGTGAACGGGTTTGTTTCAAAATCATCTATGCTTTTATAATTTTTTTTTATCATATATGTCTCTGTGTTTTGTAAAAAATAAGAAACCACAGGGGCATATGTGATAAAAAACACATCTTTTTACAAACAACACGTATATGTAATAAAAACAAAATCACATGGGCACAAGTGATTCTAGAGTAAACCATAGGAGCATCGGTGAACTTTTCCCAAAAATATATTTATACTAAAATTTGTATGGGTATCATAATTTTTAAAAAAAAAAAAAAAAATCGCATTCATATCCTATTTTCTACGTGTTTGCTGCAAAATTTCTTATATACAAATACAACAACATAAGAAGTACTGAAGCCTTTTTATCATGCTACTAGTTGTTAGTTCCAAATTCTGAATCATATTAAGGCTATAATTGGAATTTGGGATTGATAAGGTGAATCAGTGACAGTTGGCGTCTTCATTTGCATATGTACATTTTTGGGAACGGAGAATCCAACGATTGATTTCTCAAAGCTATGGAATACCCGTCGATTCTTGTATTTGGAATCTTCAACCAAAGAGTTTTGCCATTGCTGGTATCATTTTATGAATTAAAATACTCTATATATCTAATCAATTGGAGATTCTGAGGGGATCTTAAACTAGTATAGATTAATGTTAATCACGCAAATTTTTTTTTATGCCAAACTATGCAGCGAGAGAGTGACACTCCTAACACCATGCAGTAGAAAAATGCATAAGCTTTTTTCAGGTTGAGTTTCTTGAATTTATTATGTTTGATATGTGTTATTACCCTTGTCCCAGTATCGAATTAATAAACCCGACAATTACAGCATAGATGTGTTGTTTTATGTATGTCGCCTGTAAAACTGACAAAAAACTGTTTCAAATATGTGTAAAAAATGAAAGATAAATCGATATTTGTATATACCGATCTTGAACTAGGTTGGATGGTTTCTGGTTTCGCTCTAGTAATGGGATCCTATCCTACTAATGGGGCAGCTATTAGGACATATAGGAGGATTGATGTATCTGGTAAAGCACTAGCTATAATGTTCAAGTTAGATAAAGCTCATAGGGTACTGGAGTAACAGTTAGGCAACTATACGTTTCCACAAAAAAAAAAAAAATGTTAGGTAACTATTAAGTGATCGTTATCATTTATATAACACAATAATTAATTTGGGATACGGCACAAAGGGTATTGGAGTAAAAGTCAGGTAATTATTAAGTGAGAGCTATCACTTATGTCAAGTTATTTTTATAAGGATGTAAGAATAAGAAATCTTTTTTTTGAAACAGAAGAATAAGAAATTTTACATCAAATCTTAATCGATTTTTATACATCTAACGTTTACTATGCATATGAAAATTTATAATTAAAATTTGGTAATAGAGTTTTATTCTTACACCCATATAAATTAACCAAATTCCATAGCACAATAATTAATTTGGGAGAGGGTTCATTTTAGATTGTAAGCAGACTATGTTGTGACGTGGGATCAAGATTCAGAAATAGCAGGAGATAATAGAGGAGCATCACAGATGAGATTCTGGCAGTTCACATGGATCTGAGTTTGGGCCCTACATGAGTACGCAAAAGGTTGTGTTGAGTTTAGAATATCACGCGTGTTCCGGTCCAGAACACATGTAACGATATCAGACAACATTTTTTTTTTTTTTTCTGTACCAAAAAAAAAAAGACAACATTTTTTTTTTGGCCTTTTACAAAACCAATTAATAAATTGAAAATTCCTAAAACATGAAGATTATATTATAATTTTTTTGTTTGGACCAAATATCCTCACTAACATTTTCTTGGGACTGTTCTAACAATTATTTTATTTTTTTGAACCTTTATCTTATTTTTTTGAACCTTTATCTTATTTTTAGGGGTGTAATTCGCTTATCACAGCACTTCATTACTCTTGTTAGTATGTATTTATTTGTTTGTTTTTGTATTATATCTATAAATTTAATTTAATTTGAGTTTTTTTTCTTATTATATTAATCGAAAATACTTAAACAAAAAGTTGATGAATGCAACCCTTGTATAGTATACATGAGAATTATTATTATTATTATTATCGTCATTATTATTATTATTATTATATTTGAGTTTAAATAAAAAATTTAATTAAGATATGTAAATATCATTTCCTTCAACTCAAGGATTTGTAATGGAGTTATTTAAGAAATGTGTTTCTTATTTTGATTATCTAAATTTGATTTTTTTTAAGATATTATCCATCAATTCATCATTTAATTAGTTAGTTCCATTCAAATTGAGTAGGACCACATGGATAATAAAAATTTTCCTATCAAATTTTTGTATAACTCCATGCCCAAATACTCAAATTCAATGTCATTAATTAAGTTGAAACTATCCCTTATCAATTGATTCACAAACTTGGTAGTTATATTTAAACTTAATTCAAGGATGCATTGAAAAAACTAATCCAAATCACAGTTATTCATAACCGAAGAAAATTTAAGAAAAAAAAAATATCAGTATGAGTTTTTAGGATTTTTATTAAGAATTTTAAGCAAATTCATTGTTGATTGAGTCACGAAAGAAAACAATAATTTATTTTATTTTTATCTAAGATAAAATAGAGTTTGATAAGAAAAAAAGTTCAATTGGATCACCTTAATTAATATGATTAAGATTGAATTTATTCGGTTCAATTGGCAAGCATATTGTGTATTGCACGTGAATTTTTAAATTTAAGAAAAAATTAAAAAATAATAAATTAAAGAGAAAAAGGAAATTTAAATTTAAATTAAAAGGATAAAAATATCAAAATCATAAAAAGAAATATGCGTAATAAATTTAAAAGAATAAAAAAGACGTTAAGAATGACCTGTGTTATTTTTTTAAAGAAGAGTAAGTTAAGATTTAAGTCACTATCTTTGTATATAAAAGTAAATTATGTTTCACCAAAAAAAAAAAAAAAGTAAATTATGTAATTAGTAACATAGATCTGTTCTTAGTATTTAAAAATAAATTAATTTGATTTAGGTGACTTTTTATTCAAAACATAATAAAATCAAATAGAAAACAGTCTAGCCCAAATTACCATTAGAAATCTATTAATTGTCAATAGATAACGAAAATCATGGGTCTACACTATTGTTTCTTTCTTACTTTTTTTCCCCTTTCTAAAATTGAAGTTATCAAAGGGGATAGGGATGTGAACCTAAATATGTGTAGGTGATGTACTTAGACGAGTGTGTTGGGTCTAGAGTCTACATCAGATATAAATGATATCAGTTATTAGATTTAAATTAAAATAAAATAAAATAAAAGAATTTAAATTCTCCAAATCAAAATAGGAGGTGATAAGTAACTCCAACAAAAGCATATCAGAACAGTAGTGAGAAATGAATTGAAATTGGTATTTTGCGAACGACACAGAGAGAAAACAAGTTGAACAGGCAAAGCCACAGCGTGGTTCGTGCTTCTCTTTCTTTCCACCTGCTATTGGTAACCTCATTTTTTTCTGCTTTTAATTTTTAGGATAATAACTCTCCTTGTAAGGTCTAAAATTCACTTCCTTTGTAGTTTTCGTAGATTGATTCAATGGCTTCAATGATGCTCAGTGGAACTGAAAAGCTCACACTTTTGAGTAGCAGAACCCCAATTGGAAATGGGTTAGGTTTCATGGGTTCTGATTTGCACGCGAAGAGCTTCCCAAAATGGGGTTTTTCTGCTACTACTAGGGTTCCCAATTCTCGGAGCATAGTAGTACCCAAGTGTAGTTTCTCGGCTTCGAGGCCAACCTCACAGCCCAGGTTCATTCAGCACAAGAAAGAAGCATTTTGGTTCTATAGGTTTCTGTCAATTGTGTATGACCATGTCATAAACCCTGGCCATTGGACTGAGGATATGAGGGATGAAGCTCTTGAACCAGCTGATCTCAGCGATAGGAACATGATAGTTGTGGATGTTGGTGGTGGCACGGGTTTCACCACATTGGGTATTGTCAAGCATGTGGATGCGAAGAATGTCACCATTCTTGACCAGTCACCTCATCAACTTGCTAAAGCCAAGCAAAAGGAACCACTCAAGGAATGCAAAATAATTGAAGGGGATGCTGAAGATCTCCCTTTTCGAACTGATTATGCAGATAGATATATATCCGCAGGAAGGTACAGCTCTGGCTTCACATATCTTTGGATATAAGTGCTGAATATGCTGAAATTCTATGAAAGTGCATGATGCTTTAGTTTCATTGTTGTTATTCAAGTGTTCAATTTATTCAGGGACAAACTTTTAAGGATAATTTGCATTATGGCTATATATATATATATATATATATATATATATAAAGTAGATATATAGTAGCTTGCCTTGAAAGTGGTGATCATGATATGTTTTCGTTTTTCAGTATTGAATACTGGCCGGATCCACAGCGTGGCATCAAGGAAGCTTACAGGGTTGTGAAACTTGGATGCAAAGCATGTGTAATTGGTCCGGTCTACCCAACGTTTTGGTTGTCACGTTTCTTTGCAGATGTTTGGATGCTTTTCCCCAAGGAGGAAGAGTATATTGAGTGGTTTGAAAAGGCAGGATTTAAAGATGTCCAACTAAAAAGGATTGGCCCAAAATGGTACCGTGGGGTTCGCCGTCATGGCTTGATTATGGGTTGTTCGGTGACTGGTGTTAAACCTGCATCTGGAGATTCTCCTTTGCAGGTATTTGTCATCTTAGCTTCTCAATCTTTATTTTTGTTGATGTTTTCCCTTATTTTCTTTGTGGGGTTTATTGTTGCTTTATTTTGACTCAAATCAAATGTAGTTTGTATGTGTCTGTATCTCCTTCCTTGATGTTGTGGGTCTGTTTGTGCAATGATACATCCTACCATGTTATGATTTACTGACCATTAACAAATTAGCCACTTAACTTGGACAGTTAACAGCAGTGCGGACACTGACACTCTCCATACTGGTGATTGTTACATATTTAATACTAGAATTGACATCCAGTTAGATATGGCTTCTCGTGATATTGTAGGAACTCGACATATTTATATTGTTGTTCCCTTTTCCTGGGTTGTATTCACACTTAAAAGTTTATTTTACTTATTATTGTTTGGCTTTTATTTTAAAACCATGTACTAGTTTTATTTTTTAAAAAATACTTTCAATCTCAGCCATTGATTTTTATACATCTAAATAGCTATAGTTTATTTGAAAATAATAATTAATTCTTAGATATAACTCAATAAACTACAGCTGTCATATGGACGGAAACCAATTGTTGAGATGGAGAGTAAGAGTTCTCAATCTTACATCAGAGTCAAAAGATCCTCCCTATATATATATATATATATATATATATAGTTTGCTTGACTCATGATTATACCCTATATCTTTATGGTTACTGCATTTTACTTGAAATGACTTATGGATACTTGTGTGTAACTTGATCTAGTCTTTTCTTGGTTACATTTAACAAAAAGAACTTCAAATGTTTTTGTTTTGTGAGTAAATCTAGCCAAAATATTTTAACTTTTGGAAGTTCTAAAATTTAGCTGTAAAATGATGTGAATGTTCACCATTCTTAATTGAAGTAATGAGCCTCCCAATATAAAAAGTTACTGTAGTAGACTAATAGTAGAAGTCATGAATGCAATTGAAAGAAACAAGATTCACTGTGATAATCAAGTACTACGTGGGATTTAGATCCTCTCTTTTTTCCTTAGGAACAATATAAGGTCATGTTTGGAGACTAAAAAACAAATGATTCCTCTGCTGGACTTTTGGACACTGGCACAAAAAATGGGTGGGTCTTGCATAAATTGTGTCTTTCTCTTGTAAATGAGACTGTCATGTCTCAAAAGGAAAGAAGAGAATCCAAATTTGATTCTTATAAAGTCATTCCGACTCTATTATGGTGATGGTCTTGAAAGTATAATCAGCATGGACTTATGAACAAAGCACTACTATTTGTAGCTAGAATAAGTAATTTTAAACATTTCTACCAAATGAATATCTGCATCTTGGGCATTGATGATAGTTTTTAACCATCTGTCCCTTTGTATCATGAATATCTACATATTTGACATTTGCGCTGGCTGTTGTGCACTTGTGCTTAAAGACGGTTATATCCTGATGACATTGGAAAGATTATAAAATGGACACAGTTGACTGTTGAGAAGTGTGAATGAACCAAAATGAAAAGTAAAAAGAAAATAACTAAATACAATGTATTATGAACTAACTAACGGGGTTGATTGTACTGTATAGTTCTAGGAAGCACGGACACTTGTAAAAACAGGAAGAGTCGAGTCCGACACGCTCTGACACGGCGACACGCTCCGACACGGTGTCGGACACGCGGTTGAATTTTTCCGACATGTTGACCATTCCGACACGCGAATTTGACCGTGTCAGACACGGTCAAATGGCATTTTCGTAAATTTTTTTTTTTTTTTTTTAAATTTAAAAAAAATTAAAATATATTAATAAAGCTTCCACCTGATCATATCAATTTTATTTTTTTGTCTTTTTTCCCCTTAAGTAGATAAGAGATCATCTCAGCATCATTGTTGTCAATTCCTATTACGCTCTTGTTATATCTCATTCTCTCTGATCTCTCTCTAATATGATTTGATCTCTCTATATGATATTCTGTCTCTCTCATCCCATTTTTTTTATTAAAGCTTCCATCTTTATAACGTGTTGATGGGTATTATTAATTTAGTTTCATTTTTTGTTAAATTATTAAATATTAAATGAAATATAAACTATATAAATTAAAAATATTATTTAATATTAAAACGTGTCCCAACGTGTCGAAATCCATAATTTTTTAGGATTGACGTGTCGGAGTGTCGTGTCGTATCGGTGCTACATAGGTATAGTTTCACTTCCGATTCTACAAGGACAGTTAGGTCAAGTTTCAGACTCTCATCTCAACTCAAAATGATTCTCATTCTTTTAATATATTGAAGTTCAATATTAAATACAGGTTTCGTTTACAAACTTATTGTACACAGGCATGCAATTGTACTGGGTTTTTTCAATTGAATGCTATGAACACTTTGGTTTAGAGTCTGGATTTCGGATAAAGCACTAACATTTTCACCTATGTTTGCCACTGCTGCAGACATTATAGAATTTTTGCTTCACTGCAAAATGTCTCTATTCGTAAGGATTTAATGGTTTATTGCATATGGTAATCATTGTCAAAGAACTCACATTTTGCATTGGCAACATGGCAGTGCATTAATATAATTTCTTATCATAGCTTCACAAGAGGGAGCAACATATAAAGTATGCTGATTGGTTTGGTTTGTACAATTTGCTGCAGCTTGGTCCAAAGGAAGAAGATGTTGAGAAGCCTGTAAATCCTTTTGTCTTCTTACTGCGCTTTGTTTTGGGTGCCATGGCAGCTACATGGTTTGTATTGGTTCCTATTTACATGTGGCTCAAAGATCAAGTTGTTCCCAAAGGTCAGCCAATATGAGAGATATTGGTAGTTAGTGAACCTTGGGATACTATCAGGGTTTTGTTCAAAGTTTCATCTAATGTAAGATTATATTACATATGAAATTGAGAAACATTTTATCCAACCTCACAACTAGCCTGTTACCTACTCGAGCTCAGTTTTTCTGCATGCTTTCGTAAGCCATGATAATTATGAGTGGGAGTGCCTAATGCATCCCTATTTTATAAGTCCACTAGTTATTTTGTTCTGTCCATAGCTGTCGAGTTATTAGAGGTCAACGTTCCAAAATTGCTATCTATAATAATTATAAGGATGTTAAAATGCAATGATTGTTTCGAGGTCAACTTCCCTTTTTTTTTCCCGAATGATATTATCCTAAATGGCTGTTTATGTTATCTTTTTGAGGGAGAAAACTATAGTGCAAGATAAAGCTCTAACAGAATCTGAGGGCAATTGATTTGACATTAGCTGTGCTTCTTCAACTGTGAGTAATATAAAACAGAGAGAAGGAGTAAAACAGAGATGGTTAACTCGCCATGAATGGAGACTTCGACTGTGCTTCGTAACAAACTCGGTACTTTGAGTGGGAAAAAGGACAATTGTAGGCTGTTGAAGCTGGGCTATGTGCAATCAACTTTGGGCCATGCATGTGGAAATGGTTATGGGTGGCCTCCCAAGTATTTTATTTAATATTTGTTACCCAACAATGACAAGGGTCCTGAAGCTATGTTGCACCGATACAGACATGACATTTTGACGTTTTAATTCTAAAAAATGTTAAATTTTGATACGTTAAGATATGTTTTGATATTAAATATTTTTTTTTTAATTTATGTCATAGTATATTATATTTAATATTCAATCATTTAACAAAAAAAATGAAATTAAATTTATAATATCCATCAATTTTACAAAGAAATATCAGACGTAAATATTTATTATTATATTTTTAAATTGAAAATCTCTTATACACTTTATTGAGATTTATTCGGTACTCATTTTTTATTTTTGTTATATCAGTTTGGTAAAACATCGATCAATTTTTTTCCTGATATATAATAAAATTTTAAATATTATAAATGTCGGAAGGGGAGTTTCGGACACAATAATACTTCAGGTTTTTTAAAAGTACCCACAAAGCAAAACAAAGAGAATTTTCAACCAAAAGTATAACAAAAGTGTCAAGCAATTCATCGTAAGACTACCTAACAAACATAATATGTATGCAAGCAAATATGTCATCCCTTGGTGAGTGTTACGATGTAGTTGGGATTTGGGACACAAGAAAGGAGTCACATTGAACAATTCTCACTTTCAATAGTTGATTCCTAACCACCTTCTGGAAAAATCATGCGTTTTGAATTAGAAGTTCTCCATCCATCATGTTTTTGACTATTTCAATAAAACAAAAATTGCTCCACTGACTTATCTATAAAAGCTGGAGGACTCAAGGAAGATAGCATCATAACAAATAGAAACTGCTCTTTCATCATCCCCTTCCATTGGGCAACAAAGAGTTTAACTATTACAGTTTCCTGGTTTCCACTTCAGTTTGAGCCTGATGCAGCAAATGATGACAGATGCATTGACCGAAGATCAGATTGCTGATTTACGTGAAGCATTTTGCATTATTGACAAAGACTCAGACGGTGTGATCTTTTGCACCTTAATCACTACATTGTTCTAATATAGTACTGTTCATTGTTCAATATGATGGTTTGATTCACTGGATTAATTGTTTGTGATGTTTAGGATTCATTACTGTGGATGAACTGATGACCATTATCCAATCATTAGATGGTAATCCAACAACAAAAGAAATTCAAAAAATGATTAGTGAAGTTGATATTGATGGAAACGGGAGTATAGATTTTGAAGAGTTCTTGAACATTGTGGGAATGACAATGAAGGTAGCAAATATTTTGAAACTTTAAAAGAAAAGGAGAAAAAAAGTTAAACTGTTTGAGGCTAATGATGTTAATTGTCAATTTTGATAGGAAAATGTGACTGAGGAGTTAAAAGACGCATTCAAAGTATTTGATGGGGATAATGATGGATACATATCAGCTACTGAGGTAAACAACAACATGCCATGCAACTCAATCTTCATTTTTTGCACTTTTCATGCATCCCCATTTTAAAATAACTCTGCTCTGTATAATATCTTGCATGCAAAGCCATTTAATCATCACTAAAAAGAATCATTTTTTTCTGTTTTATAGCTGAGACACGTAATGATGAAATTGGGAGAGAGGCTAACAGACGAAGAAGTTGAACAAATGATTAGAGAAGCAGATTTGGATGGAGATGGTCAAGTTAGCTATGAAGAATTTGCGAGATTTATGACGCTGAATTGATCTCATATTTTCTACATACAAAATGACTTTGAGCTGGATGAACATAAGGGCATTGACATTTTCTGCTGACTAGTTTCTTCCATTGTATTATTATGACATAATGCTGTTGAGTTGATTTTTTTTTTTTTTTTTTTTAAAGCTGGACTTTGACTCCATGGTCTAAGCACGTGCCTTTTGTATTTTGTTTAGTCCAAGTTAAATAAAATGTGATGCACGTGTATTTGTTTCATTTTTGTATACATAACTCATAAAGGTAAACGATGCAACTTCCAAAGGTATGATCAAACATATATAACTTTTAATATGTGAATTAAAATTTTTGTTATGAGTTCGTTTTTTCTGTTTTCACTACATACAAGTTATCTGCATTAAGTCTAATACGACGTTATGTTGGGATGAAAATCATGGTGTTTTTTGTAATTTTAATTTATTTCAGGATTGTTATAGTCTTTATAACTATAATTTTTTAATCTTCCAATCCCAAAATGACTTTATTTTTGTAGTAAATGCAGATAACTTATTTATAACAACTCTGCAGAAATATTTTTCTATTTTTTAATTAACGAGAAAACATTTATGGAGTTTATTATTGAAACGAGTAATTTTTTAAACCAAAATATTCTTCAAATTTACTATGTGTTTATCATTTTCCTTTGATCAGGGCATCTTCATATATATTATTGTGAGGGAAAGGTTATATTTACAAAATAATTTGTTTATAAACTCTTACAACTAAATTTTAATCGTTATTTTCCATCAATCTAACGATCATAATTTATTAGGTCATATTAATTAATTATTAATTTCTAATAAATTATAATCATTATGTTGACGAAAATCAACTATCAAGATTTGATTGTAAGAATTTGTAAACACTTTAGCTTGTAAATATAACTTTCCTCTTATTGATTGTGAAACATGAGAATGAAATTTTTCATGTTACATTTTTATACAATCTTATAATGTGAAAATTGTATTTATCTCTCTTGATAAATTTTTATATATTTCCATAAAATTCCACTTATTCAATCTTTATTGAGAGTGATAAAAAAAAAACTTTGTTATTTGAAAATCTCACATTGGGAAGCCCTCTCAACAATTGCATTCTTTTAGGTTTTGACCGTAAAATGGATTTGATTATTCTAAAATGAGCATATCACTCGGAAGGTAAAGTATGCTATTAACAGTTCAAAATATTAATTTTTTAAACATGAGTCATTATAATCACGTGTAAACATCTCAACCATTAATATTTAGTCGTGAATACCCACCCTCTTTAGATAATGTAAATCAATAGTATTGTGAAATCATTGCAAAATTGCAAAAATTGAAGTTAAGAAACGTGTTTTTATTTTTAAATTTTAAAATGTTTATCGAAATACAATTGTAAAATTTAAGAGTCAACTTAATATTCCTTTTAAAATTACGGGAGAAATCTGGGAAAATATTTCTTTCTTTTTTCCATAATAAAATGCATAAATAGCCTTAAAACTTCATCCTAATTCTAAGGGATATCAATTTAACTATAGAAGATAATAAAAGTGAAAACCCAGTATAATAAATAGTATGCTTGTCCTTGTTAAGAAAAAAAAAAGGGTTATTCTCATATGAAAAAAATTGCAATATCGAATTTATGAAGAAAAAGAAAACCTTCAAAAATAAAATAAAATGGGAGTTTGACTCTAAAAGTGCGATAATGACATTCATGCCTATGATTTCAAGAATAAGGGCGCTCGTAATTTGATAAGATGGATCATAAAATAACTTAGATTTAATAAATACTGATGTAGACTGGTTTATTTCGTGTTAAAACCTATTGCATATTCAAATTTCATTATCAAGATAAGCCGCAAGAGTTGAATGTTCAAACAGAGTTGTCAATATGGGCCATCAATTTCATTTTGTACTACGAAATATTTCATTAGAGAAAATAAGGAATCATCACCTTGACTGATAATATGGCTGAATGTTCTCACAAAAAGATATGTCTAAAGATTGGTTGTTCAAAATAATAGGAGAAATGAAGTTTTTAACTAAGTAGATAACTAGATAAGTCTTAATATATTGAATTATTGAATCTTCCTTTATTCGTCAAATGATGAGAATAGTTTATATATTTTAGGATGTATTTTCTCATTCTAAACTGAATAATATAATCCAATAAGATTAAACCATTCTTTTGTAAAATGATCTTATTCGAAACTTGATATTAGAATATTTGACTTTAAGGAATTAGTAAGTGCGACAGTCCCTTATTTGAGACTTACATTTTGCTATCTCTATGATGATTGGCCTACTTATACATATCAAAAATAAATACAAGTTTAAAGCCATTCTTGCTTAATAGAGATCCAGAAACTAAGTTCTTGCGAATATCAGGCACATGGAGCACATCATTCAGTGTCACTATATTGCCAGATGTCATCTTCAAAGTCACTTTGCCCACACCTTCAACTTTTGAAGTACATGAGTTACTCATATAAAGTTTCTCATCATTATCAGTATGAGTATAGGAGGAGAACATCCCCTTGATTGAACAGATATGTCTGGTGGCATTAGTGTCCACCCACCATTTCTTAGAGTTTCCCATCAGATTGCACTCCATCACCACTGGAGCCAAATTCGGTTCTTCAACCTGATCAGTAATGTCAACCATGTTGGCTTGAGTGATCTTCTTTTTCTTATTGAACTTTTGTGGCTTCTTCTGATCTTTCTTTGGTTCCTTCTTACAATCCTTTGCACGGTGGCCAGGATTCCCACAATTGAAACAGTTGCCTTTGAACTTTTTGCCCTTTCCTTGCTTAGCATTTCCATCTTCAGAATATTTCCACTTCTTTGACTTTGATCCCTCTTCAACTACATTAGCCTTAGAGATCATAGGATTGTTGTCATACCTCTTGTCAGACAACTTATTGTCTTCTTCTATTCTTAATCTCGTAACCAGATCTTCAAGTGACAATTCCTTGCGCTTATGCTTCAGATAATTCTTGAAGTCTCTCCAAGAATTCAATAATTTTTCTATGAAAGCAACAACTTGGAAAGACTCACTAAGAGACATTCCTTCTGCATGAATTTCATACACAATCACTTAAAGTTCCTCAACTTGACTCACAACAGATTTGGAGTCTTGCATCTTGAAGTCCAAGAATCTGCCAACTATGAATTTCTTCAAGGCATCAATCTCAGTTTTATACTTCTTGTCCAGACTATCCCAAAGTTTCTTATTGGTCTTCAGGGTACAATACACATTATACAATGAGTTGTCCAAAGCATTGAGAATATAGTTTATGCAAAAGAAGTCAGAATGCTTCCAACCATCAATGGCAGCAACCTTTTCCTTATCAGATTCTTCTCCTTCATTCAATTTAGGAGCATCTTCCTTGAGGAAACGGTCCAGATTCAGAGTTGTCAAATAGAACATCTTCTGTTGCCAACGTTTGAAATTTGTCTCATTCAATTTTTCAGGCTTGTCAGAATGTATTGGGGCAGAGGCAGTAAGATTGACATTGTTTGTACTTACACTAGCCATTTCTGGTACACAGACAGACTCCGAAATTAATCACACAGATTAATTTATCACACAGATTAATAACACAGATTAATCACAAAGTAAATAAAACAGAAAACAGTATATAAAATAAAAACATAATATACTGATCACAGGTTCAAAACATCAAATTATCTTAAGATTGTTATTGAAGACAATGGATGATATTATATCACTAGAGGTCTGAACCCATGTAAAGAACAGAAGGGGTAGATGATCAGAATTATCACTGTGTAATTATACATATTAAAAACAGTCTTACTTGATATGTATGAAACAGACAGAATCAGAAGAATGATAAATACAGTATCAGAGGAATAAAATCTGAGCCCACAGAACGTGTCTCCTTAAGACAATTTGCCCCCTCACTGATGACAAAGGTTGATGGACACTTGTCTCCCAGGATAGAACAAATTTCGTCTGAAGAGTGGCGGCACTACCAGTCAACAGCCCAAACGAACACAACAATAGGTCAGAGGAAACTACACCGGAGTATGAACACAGAAACATGTAAACCGGAAGGAGAAAAAATTCCTGCAGAGTTTCTGTGTAGAAAAACCGGATAAATTTTCTGAAGGTGTCAGTGTCTATTTATAGACACTGACCAGTCACGATGAACAGTCGCTGGCGGCGAACCGCCGTGTCTGATGGCGGCGAACGGATGCGGCCGGTGACCGTTCCGATGAATAGGTAAAACCAGTGACTAGTTCGGCGAGCAGACACAACTGTTGATCGGTTCGCGAAAGGGAAAACCGGTTCGGTTAAAAATTGCCCAAAATATTGGCAGTTAGAAACGTTTGGGCTCGAAATTTTGGAGGGAAGCAACGAATACATTTTTAGACAAAATATTAAAAATTTATTTAATAAAAATTATTTTTTTTACACATCTATAAACCGAACCGATCCGAGCGCGTGTGGTGGACCAAAGCCTACCTAGCTCCTCCCCTTCCACAAAATGTGTAGTGACCCAAAGGGTCATTCTAAGAGAGTGAGGTGAGAGCTTATAAACTCTCTCACTTCCAACTAATTGTCCAATGTGGAATTTGTTAATACCCACACACCTCTTCATCTTCCTTCTTCTCTTTTTCTTTATTAACTCACTTCCTATTCATAACCAATAGATCATTGACATTAATTCCAACAAAACCTAGTATAAAATATACACATTTATTAATTTATTTACTCTCAGAACACACACATCTACAACTTGCTATAAGCCTATTGATCAGTGATTGATAAATTGATTATTTAGATGAGAAATGTGTTTATCCTTTATTTTTTTGTCAATTATCTCTCCTCCTTTATCTATCTCTTTCTTTCTCTTAAAATAACATAACTTTACCTCCTTTAAAATGACACACTTTTACCCTATTTATATTATTTAAAACTTTATCATATAAATTTTTTTTTATAAAATTTTAAGTTCTTTTATAATCTGTAAATACATATCAAAATTTGCATAATATAAAATTTTAAATACATATAAAGAAATATCATGTAATTATATACTAATTATTGTCAAACTTTATATAAAAATAATTAAATAATAAGACAAAATACATTTGATTTCATAGATAATACATTAAAATTGAACTCAAAATATTCACATTAAAAATAAAAAACTAATATTAGAATAATTTGTACGAGATAGTATATTATTTTTTTATTTTTTATTTACTTTGGAAAAGAATGTTATTTTAAATAACACAGATTGGATAATTTTATTTACGCAAAGAAATGTAAACCGCACTGAAAAGAAACAAATAGAAATAAAAATGTCATTTGCTTATCTTCTTAGAAAACTGAAGTAAATCTGAAGTTTTCATTGAAATGGAAAATTACGCTACAAGATGCATTCTTCCCACTTTATATACAAGGAGAAGAAGGAAGCATATAACACGAATGAAAAACAGAAAGCTAAAACAGAAAGTGGTTCTAACAAAAAGTTGAGTTTTCTAACAGAAAGTTGTTACAAAAAGATAACAAACTCTAAAACCACTAATCCACGTCAGCTTTGATAGTGGGATATATCAACACCCCCCGCAAGTGGGACGGTGGATATCCACCATACCCAACTTGGAAACAGCAGTCGTGAAAGCAGGAGCAGGAAGAGCTTTGGTAAACAAGTCAGCAACCTGTGCAGAAGAAGTAACCGGAAGCAAATGGATCAACCGCTGGGCCACCTTTTCACGAACAACATGACAGTCCAACTCCACATGTTTAGTTCGCTCATGAAAAGTGGCATTATGGGTAAGGTAAATAGCTGAAGCATTATCACAGTATACAGAAATCGGCTTTAACATAGGAAGATGAAGGTCATGAAGAAGATAAGAAAGCCACTGTAATTCACATGATAAACTGGCCAAAGCTCAATATTCAGCCTCACATGAAGAACGAGAAACGGTCGTTTGTTTCTTGGATTTCCATGAAACAAGAGCTGAACCAAGGAAAACATATTGACCAGTTATGGATCGACGAGTATCCGGGCAAGATGCCCAATCTGAATCAGAAAACCCAGACAATATCAAATTGTTGTTAGATGGAAAGAACAAGCCATTGCTGGGAGATCTTTTGATGAATCGAAGAACTCGAAGAGCAGCTGATTGGTGCAAGTTTGTAGGCTTGGACACAAACTGGCTTAGTTGATGTACAGAAAAGGTGATATCTGGCCGAGTGGTGGTTAAATAGAGGAGCCTTCCAACCAACCGACGATAAGATGAAGGATCAGCTAAAGGAACACCATCAGAACAACTGAGTTTGGTGGAGGTGTCCATGGGAGTATTTGCAGGTTTAGCTGCCAAGAGTCCACTGTCAGAAAGTAGTTCAAGGGCATATTTTCTTTGATTAAGAATGATCCCTTTCTTAGAGCGAGAGATTTCTAAACCAAGAAAAAATCTTAATGCTCCAAGATTTTTAATCTTGAAGGAAGCATCCAGAAAGGATTTAACCCTCTCGATTTCATCTTTGCTATTGCCAGTCAAGACAACATCATCAACATATATGAGGAGAGCAGTGAAATGATTACCAGCCTTGATGGTGAAGAGAGAGTGATCTGCAGAAGATTGGACATAACCAAGGGAACTCAACGCAGCTGTGAGTTTATGATGCCACTGCCTACTCGCCTGTTTAAGTCCATAGAGGGATTTCAAGAGCTTGCAAACTTGATTCGGTTTGTGATTATTGAGTCCTGGTGGGAGCTCCATGTAAACATCCTCATTTAAGTCTCCATGCAAGAATGCATTGTTGACATCCAATTGTTCAAGAAACCAATGATTGACAGCAGCTATGGTGAGTAGAATTCGAACAGTAGTCAGCTTTGCCACTGGGGAGAAAGTCTCAAAGTAATCTACCCCTTCTACTTGTGTGTACCCCTTTGCCACAAGTCTTGCCTTATGCCTCTCTAGTGTACCATCTGCATTGTATTTATTTTTGTAAACCCATTTGCAACGAATGGGAATCTTGCCTAAAGGTAAGTCAACCAGCTTCCAAGTGTTATTCAATTCAAGTGCTTGTAATTCAGTTTTCATTGCATCTTGCCAACAGGTTTGGGTAATGGCTTCTTTGTAAGTTTGTGGTTCAACCTGTAAAGTTACATTTAAACAGAAATTCTGATATTGTTCTGAACAATGATCATATGTCAAAACATTATGAAGAGGATATTTGATAGTGGGATAATTGGTTTGAATAGAATTGCAATGGAAATCATGAAGATAGGTGGGTGTGTGTTTGATTCTTGTTGAACGACGAAGAGATGGAGCAGTGGCTATGGGTTGTGTATTTGGAATGTCAGTAGGACAAGTGATTGCCAGATCATTTATAATAGGTTCTGAATTTTGGATCCTATGAATTGGGAAAATGGATTCGGGCTGGCAGCCAATAAAGGTGTCATCTGTGTGATCTAAAGAAGGATGGCTGGAAAGTGAATCGGATAAAATGGTGAACTGATGTGGCTCATGAGGTGAGGTAGAAGGCTGATCTGTGAATGGAAAATCCGATTCATAGAAAATAACATTTCTGGAGATGAGAATGGTTTTGGAAGATAAGTCATATAAGATGAAGCCTTTGGTATGTTCTGGTTGACCTAAGAATACACACTTTGTTGCTCTAGATGATAGCTTGTGTCTGTGAGATAGTAATGTAGATGCATAAGTTAAGCATCCAAAAACTCGAAGGTTATCAAGGGTAGGAGGTTTGGAATAGAGAATTTCATATGGAGACTTGTAATGTAATAAAGGAGTTGGCAAGATATTTATAATGAAAACTGAGTGAGAAACAGCATAACTCCATAATGAATGTAGCAAAGATGATTGAAAGGCAATTGCTCGAGTGACATTCATGATATGTTGATGCTTTCTTTCTACCAAACCATTTTGTTGTGGAGTTGCTACACAACTTGTTTCATGAATGATACCTCTTTGAGAATAAAAATCAGTCATGAAAAATTCCTTCCCATTATCTGTTCTAATGCATTTCAAGGAAATCTGAAACTGATTTTGCATACATATGATGAAGTTCTGCAAAAGCTTGCGAGATTCACTCTTATAAACCATGAACCTAACCCAAGTGAAACGAGAGAATTCATCAACCAATGTTAGAAAATATCGATATCCTTGCATAGAAGGGACAGCAAATGGTCCCCAAATGTCTACATGTAATCTGTCAAACATGTTATGCACTTGTGAAGTGCTAATGGGAAAAGGAAGTCTCTTCTGTCTAGCAAAATGACATATATCACAAGGTTTAATGTCTATATTTGGAACAAAAGTAAATTGAGAAGCAACATGCTTCAAAATATTTCTTGAAACATGTCCTAATCTAAGATGCCATAAGAGTGGAGAACTCTTGTTGCATTGAAATGATTGGTTGGAATTCTGAAGATTTGAAACTGCTTGTTGCATATCAGTATTGACAACAAAAAGGCCTCCAACTCTTTTAGCTGTACCAATCCTCTTCAATGTTAAATTCTGCTTAATCTCACAATGAGAAGCATGAAAGGTCAGAAAGCAATCATCATCCTCAAGTAGCTTTGTGACAGAAACAAGGCTAACTTTAAATTCTGGTATGTATAAAACATTCTTTAAAACCATTGAGGAAGAAATATGAACATCACCAGAATATGTTGTACTAACAGATGATCCATTTGGCAAGAAAACAGATATAGGAGCAATCTTCTTTAGAAATGAGAAAGCAGATCTAATATAAGTAATGTGATCTGTAGCTCCTGTGTCAAGAAGCCATTCAAAAGGATTCTTACCAGCATTGGAAGAAACCTCATTAGCCAATCCAGTATGTGCCAAGTTGGTAGCATGTGTAGGCAAAGATTGTTGCATATAGGTCATGAATGCATCATATTTCTCTCTGGAGATTGGCACTTGTGAATTCACTGGATTGTCCATGGCTGTTGCAGTGTCCTCTTCACTTTTCATTGCATTGTTGGCATTCGAAGAAGAGCCTTGAAAATTCTTAGTTCTGTAACCTTGTGGAAAACCATGTTTAAAATAACATGTATCGATGGTATGATTCGTCTTCTTGCAATTCGTGCAATACTTGTTTGCTCCATGCTGTTGTATTCTGCCTCCACTAGATCTCCCTCTCCCTCTGTAGGAAGATCCACCACGGCCTCGAGAATTGTCTGATGGACTCATGAAAATCCTTGCTTCATTAACATTTCCAGCATGTACATCAACACTTAACTGTCTTTCTTGTTGCATAACAAGTGAAAAAACTTTGTTTATATTAGGAAGAGGAGACATCAACATGATTTGGGATCGAACTTGAGCAAATTGCTCATTAAGACCTCTTAAGAAACGTATAACCTGATCTGCATCTCTATTTTCGCGCAATTTAGCCAGGCTTCCACAAGTGCAAGGTGGAATTGGCCTCAGATTATTTAGTTCATCCCAAAGTGCTTTCAAACTTGTGAAATAAGTGGAAACAAGTCTGTCACCTTGATTTGTTTGGTACAAATCTTCTTGAAGATCCGAGATTCGAAAGGTATCAGTGTGTGAAAAACGATCTTTAAGATCATTCCATACCTCATAAGCTTCCTCGATCCAAATAATTGATTGAACAATAGACTCATCAATGGCACGATGAAGCCAAGAGAGAACCATCGTGTTGCACCTCTCCCACGCAGCAAACTTAGGATCATTTTCTGAAGGTGCTGTGATAGTTCCATTAACAAAAACCAATTTGTTTTTGGAAATCAAGGCCACTTTCATAGCTCGTGACCAAGCATGATAATTTTTCCCGTTCATTAATGGAGAAACAAGAATCAAGGAAGGTGATTCATTTGGATGAAGATGATATGGATCTGAGATATGCTGGTTTTGTGGAATTAGCTGATTTGGTTGAGTTTCCTGGTTTTCTAGATTTGGTTCTGCCATGTTTAGAAGCAGAAAACAAAGGAAGAAGAATGATAGAAAGGGTCAGAGAAAAGGAGCGGAAGGTGATAGATGGCCAGAGCTTATTGCTCTGATACCATCTTAGAAAACTGAAGTAAATCTGAAGTTTTCATTGAAATGGAAAATTACGCTACAAGATGCATTCTTCCCACTTTATATACAAGGAGAAGAAGGAAGCATATAACACGAATGAAAAACAGAAAGCTAAAACAGAAAGTGGTTCTAACAGAAAGTTGAGTTTTCTAACAGAAAGTCGTTACAAAAAGATAACAAACTCTAAAACCACTAATCCACGTCAGCTTTGATAGTGGGATATATCAACATATCTTTATGAAATATCTTTATATCTATGAAAAGACATCTCTTTTTGAGTTTTTTCATTTAAAATTATACATCTTCCCTGTATGAAGACATCAATCACAAAGTGGAAAAAATCTAGAAATCTATTGTAGGAGCGCAGATGGAATGCGCCACATTAGGGTATACTAGAAAAATAAAAGCAACTTTTATATATTACACTGTCTTACGCATTGATGCACTGTAGATGCTCTCCACAAAGTGATGAATGATAGACCATTATATTGAGGTCATTCGGGAATGGACAAGACACCACATACAATATACAATGTGGCAAGAATTAATCTATCTGGATCTATCCCAACTCGGGAGCGAAAATTATGCATATTTATGAACGGAGTACAATAAATACATAAGGATAAAACCTGTTTTGATGTTCTTTGTTTCACTTGGAGAATCTTACACAAATACAAAAAAATTATCTCGGATTCTCTTGCATTCGAAACTACTTGCAAACAAACAAGCAGTACGCCTACAGTTACCACATTATACAGTAAGAACCAAAAATTGTTTATGCCATATGCACGCCTCATATCCCTTATCCTCCTCTGTCATGCATCTACAGAAAAATCTGTCGCAATGTTATCATATCTCCTAGTTCCAGCCAAAAGAACAGTAACTCACAAAGTTAGAGACTATTAATATAGGATTTTATAAGAGTTATGTCATAGGGAAATTGATTGTGTTATGTTATAGATATTCATTTTGCGCGCCAGAATTTTTATTTTTGCTTTAAAAATTGCGGATCCCACAATATGTTGTGTGTAAGAAAATTATTGTGGTCATATTAAATGATATATAAATCCCATTAATATAAGGGTGAATAAACAAACTAGTATATATACAAGTATGATACTAATTTAAGTTGTTGCACCTCAAAATTTTCAAGCTTCGTCATTCAACAGTTAAACATCATAACTAATCGCTTTAAAGCACTAGACCAAAACATGCAGGGGTGATTTATGTGCTTTGTATCACTATTTTACTATGAAACAACATTTTCTCTAATGTTCACTGGCATTTTATGTTAAATATGAGAGGTTGCTACCTAGGTAGAAAAAATAACATGGAACAAAACCAAAACAAATATTTAAAAAATATATGCTGAACAAACATAATTCCTACCCATGATCATCTGCATAGAAGGCACTTTTGGTTGTTGGAACCCTAAGCAAGTAAAGGAAGGAAACACAATCAACGGATTTCCAACTCCCATTATTGCAATCAAAGACAAAGTAAATCAGTTTGTGTTAAATCAAGGGAAAGATTAAAAAAAAACATAATGGAAACAAAAGCAATTAAAAGGGATATTAAAATGTAGATGAGGGATATTCTTACTACCAAAATTTTCTACTACTAACTTATTACATATCTAATCATCATTGGATCAACATTTTCTCTTTTTACAAAAACTTTTTAACATTCTCTTTCTTTGATTCAATGGTGATTAGATAGGTAGTAAGTTACTAGTAGAAAATTTTGGTAGTAACAATATCTTCTCTCTCTAAAATGTATAGTATATGCCTGCCATAATAGAAATTCATAAAGAATGTTCTATGCTAACTAACGCAGTGATTTAACAGTTACACGGATATACTCACCTTTGGCTTTTAGGTTTGTGTGTTCCATTCCAGATGTAGAACATTGTTAAGAGTATATTGGTCTCCAAATAGGAAAGAGTGAGGCTAGCTCAGCATGACCTAGTCAGGGTTAGCACTCTGCAGCACCCACTAACCAAACCTAGATCATGCTGGCAGCTTCACTTTTTCCTTTGTGATCTTTTCACCATAAGATTGCTAATGCTACAGGAAGTAATGTACCACCTCTGCAGGTTTATATGGTTACTATAGAAAAGGAACATGGTAGCACACATCTTGAACCACAAAAGACAAAAGGAGGAATGTAGATCAAACACTTACAACATGACCAATAAAGTGCGGATCCAGTTTAAATACCCACTTCGTGAGTATCTGGGGAAGGGAATACTCTAAGCAGTCTTTCCCCTACTTTTTGCAGAGAGACTGATTCGAACCCATGACCTGACACACCACGGCAAGCAAGCTTACCACTTTCAACAAGCTTACAACATGCCCAATGTGAAAAAAAAAGTGTTGTAAACCCATAAAAGCAAGGAGATACAACTAAAGAAACATGATGATATATAGAGGAAGAAAGGATGAGAAAACCTGAGGCTAAAAGGAGAAGGGTATTTAACATTTTAAGACAGGAAACAACGAGATGAATCTTAAGGGCTTGAAAAGAAAAACAAAACTCAATTACTACAAGCCTACAACAACACACATAATCTGTTGGTTTAGTAGAATATATGTAGAAGAATTGAAAAAAAGAAGAAGGAGGAAATAGGTGATCATAGAGACAGCATAGCACACATTGTGTAACAGTGAATTAAAGAAAGTATCATATATGCACAGTGCAATGAAGAACGGAAAATAGAAGAGTACAGCTACGAAAGTTTAGAAAGGAAGAAGCATGATGAGTTGTCTGGGGTCAGAAATCATAGAGCCATAGAGCCATAGCTACTTAGGTAGGGCGGCATGGCAGTAGAGGGATCCTGACGCTCTCAGCTTTCTTTCCTCTGTGCACCTATTCAACCCAAGATTATTATATTCCCTTACTTTTATTCTAATCATTTTAAAAATAATATTTAATGTTCTAATAAATTATAAAAAAAAAACTCTGCATTAAATTATAAAATAATTGAAAAGATAAGAATAATAAATTTTAATGTGTATTATATTATTAATCTCAATGGTTAATATCAAATTTATTAATTATATAAATCATTATAGGGTAAAAAATTTCTCCGATCATCGGAGATAAAATTATCTCCGGTGAACTAAAAACGACGTAATTTTATGACAAAAATCAAGATATTTTTATAATTATAATATATTGCAGAGTTATATATTAATCTTTCTCATTATAATTTTTTAATCTTATAACTCAAAATGACGTTATTTTGAGCTCACTGAAGATAACTTTATCTCCGGATTGGAGAAATATTTTTCCCATTGTTATATGCTAATGAGATCAACCATTAAAAGCGTATTTTTTTTTAGTACAAATTAAAAGCGAATTAGTAACTTGTAAAATAAAAAAAAGCACTAACATTAAGCACAAGATTCCCAACTTTGCAAGGATAAAGGTGACGTAATGATTGATTATACATAGTTATAGTAAAATGATGCTACCCTAAATATAAAATATCAACTTACATTAATAGACAAATAATAAATTATACATCCAATTTTATTTACTGATTTATCTATATTTAATATCATCTTTAATTTATTATTTATATGAATACCAATTAAAATCAATAATTAAGATTAAGATTCTCCTAATAAGTTTATAATTATTCATTCCACTATCAGTGTCTCGCATCAAATGTATTAAGTACCTACCTTATCAGGACGAGGCATGCATGACCAATTACATATAAATAGGGTCACACTCACAATATAAATACACTGTTGCTCCTTCTGGTGAGGGACAAAAAGACCCTGCCACTACAATTATTGGGTTCCAGAACAGAAGAAGAGGCTCTCATTCAGGAAAATATTTTTCATTGTATTGAGCATTTTTGTTAATGCAAATAAGTTATCTATATTTACTTCCAAAATAATCATATTTTGTGGTTGAAATATTAAAAATTATAATTATATAGATTATAATAACCTTGAAATAAATTAAAATTATAAAAATATCATAATTTTCGTCTAAAAATGACATCATATTGGAATTATTATAGATAACCTATCTAAATCCTTTTTATTAAATATAAAAAAATAACAGATTTATATTACCAAAAGATAATATTTATAAAAAAGGAAAAATAATAAATTTATAAAAAAACATAACACATTTATAATTATTTTCTTCCACATTTTTTATTCCATGAAGGGTAATACTTATTTCGTGAATACCGAAAATATGCTCCTTATTCAGAGTTTCTATGCAATTTTTGGCTTATTTTGGATGTATGCATAATAATTATCCTGTGATGAACCTCAGTTATCAATTCATATTTTGGATTATTTCAATTCAATGTCATTTCTGAATTCCCACTTCCCAGCAATCGAGAAAAGAGCAGCACCAAGAAATGCACATCAGTTTCTTTTTAGTACGATCATTACAGTACCGAGTCCTGACTTCACCATTTGATTTCAACCAATTTCTTATGGTCAACCAGACAATGATGCATCTACGATCCATGTCCTATGACCACGGGATGTACGTCTATCTATTATTTTGTACTAACATATTTCTTGTCTTTTATTTAAATTAATATAGAGGAGAAATATTCTTTTTATCAAAATCTTCTACTACCAACTCACTACCTATCTAATTACCGTTGAATCAACATTTTCTCTTTTTTTTAAAAACTTTTTAACATTTTCTCTCTTTGATTCAATGGTGATTAGATAGATAATAAATTAATAATAGAAAATTTTGGTAATAAGAATATCCTTCCTCATTAATATATTATTATCCGTTAAGTTTTAAAATATATATTTATATATAATCTAACTATTCTACGTACTAATTGCTTATTTCATCGACATATTACATGATTAAGACTTTTGTGGTTTTGTACGAGAATTTAAAGTTTCTTTTTCATATTGAAAGACTACCGTATTTTTTTATTTTTCATTTTGTAATTGATAATGATAAATCTTCTATTTAATTAATGTTTCTGTCTTAGAATCCTTATGACGAATTAATTGGTGAGGCTCTATTTCGTTTAGCGATTCCCACTGAGCCTTTGCATGCGTTGTAAAGAGGTACGTGCTTTTGTGACAGCTAAGTTCTGTAAACTCTGATTCGTGCTGTGGGAATAGGCTCATAGACCTGTAAGATATAGACAATCCAATTAATTATCCAGTTGGCTGTGTTATAGATCCGAGTTTATATACACTTGTTTGTGGGGGTGTTTAACCAGCTTGGAGTTAATATGATTTAAATTTATGATTTTGGTATTTGATTTTGAGATATTACGATTTGGGGTTTTTGAGTGCCGCAGGGTAGTCCCCTCGTCTTTAAGTGACGCTGATATACTCCTGCGGCACTATTGTAAAGTTTTTTTTTTTTTTTCGGAGATAATGCCGCACAGTCCCCCTAACGGCACCAATATATTATATTATATTATTATTTAAGTGCCGAACATCCCTCCCATCGGCACTCATCTAGGCACTGAATAATTTTTTAAACATAGAGTGCCGCCCCCCTCTCCCCTTGGAACTCTGCACCTCCGCTTTTAAAGTTTCAGATCTGCACACTCTTCCAACTTTCAGATCTCACTTTTTCTATTTAGAGCATTCTCTTCTTCCAACTTTTTTTTCTATTTGCAGAGAGCATATCAAGCACAAACTGAAGCCAAAGTAAAAAAATCCTCCGAGGCAGGTTTGTTTATTCATTTTATTAATTAATTAAAATGTATTAATTTTTGACTTATTCTAATTATTTGACATAATTATATTTCAGCATATGCATGTTTATTTTTGGTAATCTTAATACAGTTTTTTGTTTTTTATTTGGTAATCAATACACTTGTTTTTTTTTTTGGGTGAAAATACACTTGTTTTTAACTAACAGAAGCATATGTACAATTATTTATATTTATATAGTTGCCATAATAATTAGTCATTGGAAAGTAGTGATTAATATTTTAATAATATGATTTAAAATGATTAATTTATAAATATTTAGGGTTTATTTTAATTATAAATAGTTGTTATAAATTTTGAAATTAGTCATTTTGTGTTATCCTAATAACATAAGCATGTATAATTTATAATATATACAAATTTAAAATAATAATTAATTTTTTATGTTCATGTGTAATTAATTATATTTACATATTTTACATAGTAATTATCATTGATGGTAGTGTTTAGTATTTTAATAATGTAATGTAGAATAATTAATTGTTATTAATATTTAGGGTTTGTTTTAATTAGTAATAGTTGTTATAATTGGAAATTAATTCTTTTGTGATATCTGCATGTATAATTAACATATAGAGATGAAATATAATAAAAAATATTTTATGTTAATGTGTAAATGTTTTTATATTTAGATATTTGACATAATGTTTATAAAAAAAGATATTTGACATAATAAATTTTTTTTTTTTTGGTAAAAGGAAAGGGCAAAAAGCCCCAAACAACACAGACTAGTTCAGATTAACTCTACGAAAATTACAAACCAATGAAAAATCTGCCAAATACAAAGGCAAAATCCCAGGAGGAGGAGAATCAAAAATAGTGAAATTATTATTCAAATGATGCTCCAAAGGATATTTAGACAACCAGTCTGCACATCCATTGCTTTCTCTAAACACGTGAACCAGATGCACCTCCCACTCTTTCTGTAACCATGCTCGAATGTGAGTCACCAAACGAGACTCTCGAGCTGCTCCCCCAAACTTAGAGAGCATAGTGATCACTGAACTAGCATCACTTTCTAAAACACAACGACGCCACCCTCCATTCCAAGCCAATTCAAGACTTTTAAGCACACCCCAGAGTTCGGCAACAAAGGCCGAGCACTTACCAATGTGATAGGAAAATCCTTGAATCCACCTACCAGTCTCATCCCTCAAAAGGCCTCCACAAGCCGCATCTCTAGTATTGAATTTGGATGCCCCATCTGTGTTAATCTTAATCCAACCGGTATTAGGGGGCTGCCACACAACAGGTATGTGAATCTGTCTTCTACCAGACATCCCAAACGCACGCAGATTCCAAGCCGAAATAATCTCTTGTACCTGCCTAATAATTGTTTGACTCTTGTAAGCCAAAAAATTATCCTCCTCCCCATGGGCCACTTCATTCCTCCAACGCCAAGCACAATCCACTGTAATCGCGAACCAGATAGGCCAATGCTCATTTAGTTTCATGACAACATCATTCTTCAAGTTCAGGAGTAACCAGGAACTTAAATCTGCACTAAAAAATAGAGAGTAAAAAGCAGGGTTAATGAGCTCCATCCACACCTGCTTTATTTTATTGCAGTCACGAGCCATATGTAAAATGGTCTCATCATGTATCTGACACAGGGGGCAGGTTGGAGAAGCCATGTTTCTTCTAGCCAGCAAATCTCTAGTAGGCAAGCGGACATGAGCAATCTTCCATAACAGGATACAGACCCGACTAGGGACATGCAACCTCCAGATCAAAGACCATACACCCTGCGCATGCTCCTCCTCCTCATCAACATTAAGTAGAGCATTGTACAAATGTTTTACAGCAATCTCACTAGAGCCTTTAATATTCCACCTGAATCTATCCACTCCTCCATCTCCTTGAGGTGGAAGCATACTCCGAATTGTTTGAATGATACTAACCGGAAGGAAATTTGAGATAGACCCACAATCCCACATCCCATCATCAGTAACATATTCATTAATTGTCTTTTCCCTTACAGAATCCGAGAGAGGAAGGAGAGCTTTGCTAGCTAAATTGCTATCATGATCCACCCATCTATCCTCCCAGAACCTGATTGTTGACCCATCACCAATGTCCCAAATCAATCTAGTATTCAACTTGTGCCAAACCTCACACATGGCCTTCCAAAGCATAGAATTACCAGCTCTCCAATTGAATACAACCTGCCCATTTACCACAGTCACATATTTGGCCTTCAACACCTTAACCCACAAACTATCATGGTTATTAAGAAAATTCCAAATAATTTTCCCAATAAACGCTTCATTCATCACTGCGAGGTTCTTAATACCCAGCCCACCTTTGTTCTTTGGCTTAGTGATAGCATCCCAACCAATAAGATGCATATGTTTTTTATCAACTGAATCACCCCAAATGAATGCCCTTTGAAGTTTTTCCAATTCATTACAGATATTCTTAGGTAACAAAGTATACTGCATATGATAGTAGGGTAAAGTAGATAGAACAGATTGAGAGAGAACAATTCTACCTGCTTGGGAAAGGGATTTAGCTTGCCAGCTATTCAATCTTCCTTTTGCTCTATCTACTACACTAGCAAATGAGGATTTAGTGACCCTACCATGTTGAATCAAAGCTCCAAGATACTTGCCAATATTTGTCACTCTCTTAAATCCACTTATCTGAAGGATTTTATTAGCAGTCTCACTAGGAGTGTTCTTAGAAAAAAATACACTGGTTTTCTGTTCACTAATTTTCTGACCAGAAACTTCAGCAAACAGGTTCAAGCATCTGAGGAGGATATGGATCTGATCCTCACTAGCCTCCAAGAAGAGCATTAAATCATCAGCAAATAGTAAATGAGAGATCTTCGGACCACCTCAGCTTTGATAGGATGCCACAACTTACCATCCACTGCAGTCTGAATAATATGGGATAGCTTTTCCATTGCTAGCACAAACAAATACGGGGATATTGGATCTCCCTGACGAACCCCTCTACTAGGCTAAAATTCATCAGTTATGTTCCCATTCCATAAAATGCTAGTTTTAGGAGAGGAAACAGCCGTCATTATTAACTGAGAAAGATGCCCAGGAATTTGAATCTCCATTAAAATATTTCTAAGGAAATTCCAATTGAGCCGATCATATGCTTTCTCCAAATCAACTTTTATAGCCATAAAACATGTCTTACCTCTCATTTTCCTCATAGAATGTACTAACTCCTGGACCACAATAATGTTATCCTGAATATGCCGATGAGGAACAAAACTAGACTGGGCAAGAGACACAAGCTTCTCCATTATTGTCTTCAACCTGCTAACCATAATTTTACTGACAATTTTATATACCACAGGGCACAGTGAAATAGGCCTAAACTGACTAATATGCATCGGATTCTGCACCTTAGGAATGAGCACCATAAAAGTAGAGTTAATAGAAGCCAATAAATTCGGATAGCTCCAAATCTAGAATAATTAATTGTTATATCCACATAATATTAATAGAACTGTTACTAATTAAAACAAACCCTAAATATTAATAACAATTAATTATTCTAAATTATATTATTACAACACAACTCACCAGTAACTAATTATTATGTCAGTAAATGAATTTATGCAATCATATATTACAATGGTAGAATACATGAAGGTGCTACAGGATGGACATTTGAGGGGCAAACCAAAGGAATTCAAATACAATGCGGGTTAAGATTGCATGATTTAAAAACAAAGATTGCAGAGAAATTGAAGCTAGGTCCCAATCAATCGGTGTCTCGATTAACCGGCCGATATCGTACAATAGAAAAATTTGCCGTGCTAGAAATTGCTGATGATGATGATGTTGATATGATGTTTAATCTGTTTCTACAATAGTCCCTTCAACCACAGTCTGCAATGACGATGCTTGAATTATATGCCGACATTGCTTATGCAGGCAGTTCTTCGTTGCCGGTTGTGTCATTGGATCTAAATTTGTCACATTCTCTCGATAATCAATCACATAATTGGCAGAATACAGTTGTGGAAGAGGAAGATGGTGCAACTTATGTGGATGTTAATTTGGGTGCCTCTGATGAAGATGTATATGAAGAAGTTCCTCCTGAGGGCAGTGGAAGTGACTTTGATGAAGATGTAAATGAAGAAGTTCCTCTTGAGGGTAGTGACTCTGATTGTGATGTGGATACCAATATTATCGAAAATGTCATCCCGACTAGTTAGTTAATTGACCTTGTGATTATTCTATTTTACATGTTATATTCATGTGTTACTTGAATGTGAAAGAGTGTTAGTATGTGTAGGTCAAACTAATACTCCATTTTGGAATGCGAGTCCGCACTATACTTATATTAATTGGGAACACCCGGATCAAGAACTGATTGTTGATGGGAGAAATGATGGTTCTTGGCAAATGGGAAATGAATTATATGTTAATCAAGATTTTGAAAGTAAGGAATCAGTACAGAAGGCAATCAAGTTTATTGTATGAAGAATTATCGCACTGCTGTAGTGGAGGAAAGCAAGAAAAATAAGCTTCTCATGAAATGTGTTAATCAAGCTGAAGGATGTCCTTGGAGGGTTCGAGCAATGTTACCGAGATGGCGAGATCGATGGATTGTTACTAGATGGGGAGGCAAACACACTTGTGTGAACCCTTATCTTTCGCAGGATCACAGACAACTCGATTCTGACTTCATTTGTTCATGTATTCTAGGTATGTCTACGAGAAATATGTGTATATCTAAGACAATTGACGATGGTATACAATACTTGTTCTTAACATGTTGTATTCCACCATTTTTTGATCAGGTATGGTTCAGGTGGATCCGTCATGTAGCATTGCACTTATTCAGGAGAGAATTTCTGGACTTAATGGTTACAAAGTGTCCTATCGAAAAGCTTGGATGGCCAAACAAAAAGCCATAGTTAAGTTGTTTGGTGATTGGGAAGATTCATATGCTTATCTGGAAAGGTGGTTAAAGTACATGTTGTCGTTTGCTCGAGGTTCATTTTACAGTATTGATCGACTTCCGTACATTACGGAAGGCCAACTAGACGAATCTCGTGATATGTTTCATCGTGTTTTTTGGACATTCAATCAATGCAATGATGCCTTCAAATCTTGTAAACCATGATACAAATTGATGGCACTCATCTATATGGAAAATATAAGGGGACGATGTTGATTGCAACCACACAAGATGGTAATAGTCAAGTGCTTCCGCTTGCATTTGCTATTGTAGAATCTGAGACACTTAGTGATTGGTCGTGGTTTCTACGAAAGCTACGTCGTCATGTCACTGATATGCAAGGTATATGTCTTATATCAGACCGTCACATAAGCATAAAACAAGCAGTAGCAAATAATCCTGATCTTTGGGGGCCTCCACATGCCTATCACGTGTACTGTATCAGACACATTGCTAGCAATTTCAATCACAAATTCCATAATGTTCAATTGAAGCAGGACTTACTGAATTTAGGTATGATTACAAGACTTATTCCATAATGATGTTGTGGTTTAGGGTTTAACTTTGTCTCATAATTTTTGCGTAGGGTGCATAGCGTCCAGGAAACACTTTGATCGATTACTGACGAAATTCCGTGATCGAAAACCAGAGATTGCTGCTTGGATTGATGGTATCTCAAAGGAGAAATGGGCTCTTGCATACGACGAAGGGGGTAGACGATATGGGCATATGACTACTAATTTGTCAGAGGCTGTGAACAAAGTGCTAAAGGGTATCCGAAGCATGCCGATTTGTGCTATTGTGAAATTCACCTACAGTAGGTGTGTTGAATACTTTGTTACAAGAGCAAGTCTTGCTCGTCAGGAAATAGCTGCTGGCAATCGATATTGTAAGGTTCTTGTTGAGGAGATGCAAAATAACCAAGAGGCTGCATCTACACACATTGTCCGCAGTTATGACCCTAATGGACACAGGTTTGAGGTTGAAGAGGCTTTTAATTATTTTACACAGACAGGTGGGCGTGTTGTTTCAGTTGATTTGACCACACCTGATTGTCAATGTGGAAAGTTCATTGCGTTCCACTATCCATGCTCTCATCTTATTGCAGCGTGCAGGTTCCGAAAGATCGATTTTTATAAATATGTGGACCCGGTGTACTCACTACAGAACATTGTCGATGCATATTCTGCTGAATGGTACCCGATTGGGGATGAAGATTATATACCACCGTCTGAAGGTCGCATTTTATGTCCTAACCCTGCATCAGTGCGTCCGAAAGGTAGACCAAGATCAACACGTATAAGGAATGAAATGGATGAGCGAGAGTCACAAAGAAGCAATGTTAAGTGTGGCATTTGTAGGCAAGTTGGTCACACAAGGCGTACATGTCCTACGCGAGAGTCATCGTCTAATCAGTGAGATAGATTATATATTTTGCCAATATTTCCAACATCTTCCTTGTAGGGTTAAACACTTTTCCTAAGAATTATTAATGTTGTTAACAATCATGAGTTCTATGCTAGAGTTACTATTGTTGGTTTTTCTTAAATTTTGGTAGATCTATTAATTATTTTTAACATTTTAAAATGTTCATAAGTGATTTAAAAATTTGAAAAGATATTTTTAACAATAATGGGGTGTTCGCTTTCATGCTCCCCTTTAAAAAAGAAAATATAATATTACTTTTTTAATAGCTTTATTACTTTAATAAAGAACTTCCCTTTTATAAGATACAATGATATATTGATCAGATTTTTCTAAATGATTTTGGAACTTTCCATAAAAAAATTGTAACTTGTTGTCATGATTTATTAATGAGAATCATTCTCTTGTTTTATGTAAGATTCCACTATCTTATACTATTCTCACATACAAAATTATGCCACAATTTTTTTTGTTAATAAGTGATAAATCCCATCATATCATGTGTCTATTATAAGAGATACATATCTCCCAACATATGCAAATAACAAAATTCCTTTATTAACTTTGCCAAACAATACGATGCCATAAGCTTTTTCATTAAGCCATATATTATCATTCTTGAATCCTGCTTTTTACTTAAAACTACGGTTCAAAGGAAACTGCATCCTTTCTATCATATTAAGGTCATTGCTGTGAACTACATTTCTAAAAAACAAATTACCATAAAATTTAAAATGACATGCATTGTGAAGGAGCAAAACCAACCCAATTTTGAACATCTCTATGCTAACCAAATAGAGGGTTCACTGGCAGAATTATATAACAGTAATTGAGAATGCTACAAGCCCAAACTTAACTGGAAAAGCCTTTTAAATTTCTCTGTAAGTGGGGAGCACTTAACATTAAAACCAGATAACAATAAAAAAATTGTCTCTGTTTATCAAAAAAATAAAACATTGTCTCCTAGTTATAAATCAGTTGTTACAATAATCACAAAATGCCTCATCCGTGTTGAATACATACGACTTCATATGAGGTTGAACCACCAAGTAGCCATCATGACATGAGGATAATCAGAATCACCAAGCTTATCACTGTCAGCCTGCACAAACTCAATATTAACAGAAGGGGTGAAATATGAGATCGCAGAATCACACAATCATATGTTCAATGGAATAAGATTTCAGTGACAATGAAACAAGTCAAAGTAATTTGAATGTTGAAAAACAGATTCTGCCCTTCATATATGTCTATTGCTAAATTATCAAGGGTAATACCTTCCCATGTTATGAAGCAAACAATATGTAAACAAATAATTTATCAAATCTTCAGCAACAAATTAACTTCCATAAAGACAATATTTGTAGAACAAAGATGTAGAACTTAAAATCATTCAGACATATAACATACAAATTGTAGAAAATTAATCAATGAATAAGGCACTTATTCATAATGGAAAATATCATTTTTTTATGTTTGCAAAGCACAGCTATTTAAGGGAATTGAGCATGAAAGAGATGCAAACCATGTTGAATGGAAAAAAGAAAACCACTTCTCTGCAGAAGCAAGAGTCCATAAATATTATATGAGCTCATCATTGCAAGTACCTCTGATCACAAAGTCTCATCACCATGATCATGTATAGGGCAGGAACCTTGTGATCCGCTGTTACAACATGGGAATCGTCTATGACGCGCACGCCTATCTGGTTGCTTACGTACAACATAATCTTCGTTCATAGCCATGCTCACACTGTCCTGATCCATATGCACGGACCCATGACCCTGCTCCATAGGCATACTCACAATGAAGTTTGTCGATGTCCCTGACTGTAACATATCGGTGATTGCTGCTACTCCTGGCGATGTGAATGATTGACTACACTCGGTAAATGATGCAAATGAGAAGGTCAGTGATGCTTGTTCCACGCTGGATCCATGCCATGGGACCACTTGTTCAGATGATGGAGCATACTCGGGGCGATAGTCATCTGGAGCAGATAATAATGCTGGCGAATCATGATGTGCTGGTGAGTGATGCGGGACTGGTGACTGATGTGGTGGTGAATGATCCTCGACTGGTGACTGATGGTAAGAAGGTGACTCATGATGAGAAGGTGGTTGATGGTTCGAAGGTGACTCATGATGAGAAGGTGGCTCTTGATCTGATATAAATGTATCGTCAGGATACAAGTAAGACTGTGACGGTCCCGCAGCTTCAGCGTAAAACATACCATGACCCCTAGGAGGAAGATCCGGCAACTCCCATATGGCATGCTCAATTTGAGGTCTATGAAGTGCTAGCCCCTTCCTTTCCTTCCAAGTGTGAGGTATCCGATCACCAACCACAATGGGTTGTGATGAATGTTGCGTAGGTGCAGCTGCTTCTTCACCAGGATATGATACGCGATCATACTCTGCCTGCATGTTTAGCATATGCTCAACAACTTTCTGAATCCGATCATATGGCTGATGTGTCTGCAACATGTAGTGAACACGTTGAAGGCGATCCGTCTGCATATACAAAGGGACAATACGATTTAATGATTGTAATAATTCTAATATGGCAAACATAAATGTAATAGATAAGATATCTCAACTTACCAATAAACCCGAGTGACAAGCCTTCCTGGTGATCCATCGTCTAGTGATTACTCTATACCACCACATGTAAACTGAGTTAGGCCCTAATATGTGGTCACGTGGATGAGGTAGAGCATTCTGAATTGAATCGTTTCTCTCATGCCATTTTTGTATGAACTGCTGCATTTGACTTGGCCAAGGCACCTCGGTCTTTCCTCTCAATGTCAGGTGGTTCACCTCCTCCGGCTGTAAAAATTTTCGAGGTATATGCTGACGCATCCCAAATTGTCTCAAAACACGATTAGGATGATGGTACTCCACAATCTGAAAACATATCATTGGCGTGATTGCTCTCCAACGATCACTTATTTCCTGAATATGATCTGGCAAATCAATCTCTGCATATGGAGTCCATATAATCTGCACAAACATTAAAGGAAGAGAAAATATTACATGTAGGAAATCAAATATAAACCAATACATATAATTAAAAGAAAGGGTGGTAAGCACTTTGCAAGTACCTGCTGCTCGGTCATCCTATCAAACCTCTCTCGATACCAAGATAGATCATGAAAAATTGTCTTATGACCGGTCCATCTGCATAATATAATATAAAATAAATAGCACCTAATAGACATAAGTGTCAAACGTTACATGTCAAATTAACATACCTTACACCAACGGGTGTGCTATTGTCAAACTCGAGGAGAGGTGGTATAGTATCTGGAGCAATGGAGAAAAATCTAGCCCAAGCCCACATTTGCAACACCACCAATGCACCGGATATTTCAATCCGATCAGGTGAGGTGGCTATGCACAACTCCCGATAAAGGAAGGCCAACACTGCCGATCCCCAGCTAAATCGTCCACATGCCTCCAAGTCATTAAGAAAAGGTAGATATCGGAGGTGCACCTTACCACCACTGTGATCCGCCAGTAAAAAGCCTCCAATAAGGCGTAATATGTATGCTCGCGTGAATCGGAGAAGATTCTCTTCATCATCCATCCATTCCTCAACATTTGCAAAATTTGCATCCAACCATGACATCTTAAGAGTACCACCCTTAAAATCAGTTGGACTCGGGGTCCTCCCAAGAAGTTGTGGTACCAAAGCTTTCAACTCGCGTGTTTCAGACATGCCAGTAACAGGTTCACCGTCCGTAGGAAGACCTGTGATCATTGCAACATCCTCAAGTGTAACCGTCACCTCTCCCGGTTGCATATGAAATGTATGGGTCTCCGGTCTCCATCACTCGACTAGAGTTGTGACTAATGCACTGTCAATCTGCAAACCGTAAAATAATAATCAACATGTACAAAATTATTTATGTTTCTTAACTTCTGTATAATTTAATATAGTTAGCACACAAATACCTCCATACGGCCCATCCGAGCAGCGCCAAGAAAACCGGCACGACGTAAATAAGGTACAATGGGCTCTGGAATAACATCCAACCCCGCCAGTCGTCCATTTCTGACATTCAGAGATTTATAATCCTGTTCCTCCATCCAGACAACCTCTGATCGGTGTGTAGATTGCATGTGCAATACCGTATTGATGAGAGGACCAGGGTGAAGACGTCTCTCAGATGAATCATCAGCTGCCATCACTAATTATATAATACTGATTAAAGTTCAAATAATTAATCACGCAACACATTGACAGTCTTATTTGCAGACTCCATAATTATTCACATGTATTATAATAACAAACAAAAATCAGAACAAGAAAATAATGATTCTAAAAACCTGTAGGGGAAGTTCAAGGTTTAATCTCAAGGTACAATGATTCTTTCTTTCCTCACCTTCCTCCAAAAGATATAAAAAAAACAAATAAATTATATGGCTATAAGTAGAGCCGTCAAAACGGGCCAGATCGGCCCGTTAGGCCCTATCCCACACGGGCCAGGGCCAAAAAGCCCGCAGAGCCAAAAGACCCGCATATTAAATAGCTCGCACGGGCAAAAAAATCATATAACCCTACGGGTTAGGGCCAGCCTGCAGGCTAATTTTTTTTTCTTTAGATTATATCTGCTATAAATTAACATAGACTTGTCAATTAAATATTCCATAACATAATGTAATTTATATATTCAATTCAGTTAATTACCAGAATTGCTTAATAGCTAATTTAAACTTCCTACTCTGCTCAAATGGGTATAAACCAAATCATCCAGATTCCATGAAAGGAATTAGAAATACATGATTGCAGTAACTTCAACAATTAAACTCAGAAAAAGAAAATAAATTGTCATTGCATACCAAATTAGAAACAGAAAAGTTAAAAGGTACAGACCATTCAAAAGGAAAATAACATTGTTCAGAAAGATTCTACTTAACAGAAATTGGCTAATCCACAAAATGCAGCACTCTGAAATGTGATCTTCTTGAGTTCCCTCCAAGATTCTCTTATTTCTTCGTGCCTTACTTGCAAACAGATACTACTCTCTCTCTTTTTTAAACTAAAACTTCTTATAAAAAATAACTCCTAATCGCTAACTAAAAACAGAATTCCAAAAGCTCCAAATGGCATAACACAACACAGACATGACTCATGAGTATTCTGAAATGTTACATTTAAATGAAAGTAGCATGATGGACTAATCACCCAGCAATTGCAGCCACAATAAGACAACCAAAAATTCCAACAATACCATCTCCGTGCCCTTTGCCTTTCCTAGTAGCTGCAATTGCCACAGCCTTTTTCTTAAAAACTTGATAGAAGTAGTAGTAAATTCCATAACAATTTTGAAAAATAAACATTTAGATGGCAATCCAATAACCCAATGAAAAAAAAGGAAACAACACATCATAAGTTAAGCCTTAAACATTGCATCTTATAATAAATGAATAATCAGAACAAACTAACATGGGGTGTAGTTAAGAATTAAAAATCGATGACCTGAGAAGTAGCAGTTCCAAGAAGAGAAGGGTTGAGGCCACTGTATAATCCACCCCAGCCTTCACTTCCAATAACATGATAAAGGGTCATACATATAATTAAAAATATATATTTCTCTCAGTTTGTTAGCGTGCAAGAATAGACTACAATTAATTGAACACAAAGTTGAGTGAGTATTCCCAATTAGGAGTTAGAAAATAAAAGATAAATAATGTTGTCATCATATATAAAAGACAAGGCTACTTAAAAGAGACTAAAAAAAGGCCAACACTGTGCATAATATCATCATGAATGTTTCAAATTATTAAAATTAAAATAAAATAAAACCCATTTGATTTAAGATATAGATAGTACCGGAACAAAATCCTTTAGCAGGAAAAGTCAGAGAAGATGGAAGTTGAACAGGAATTTCATCAAACATGTAAAATGCATAAATAAAGAGAATAACAAAGAAAAAAAAGTAGAGTTGTTAAGTTGTAACCTATTGCAGAATATTGTAACCTCTATGTTGAGTTGTAATGCAAGTGCTGAAAAATATCATTGGGCTGGCCCGTAGGGTTATTGGGTTAGCCCAAAAAAGATGTGGGTTAGTGGGGCTAAGGTAAAAAAATAACCCTATTAAATATGGGCTGGAAAAAAATGGGGGTAAACGATGGGGTTGAGGGGCTGGCCCGCGGGCCCTAGCCCTTTTTGACAGGTCTAGCTATAAGGTTAAGAATAAAGACAGTAACAAAAACTAGTAATATAAGAGAGCACAAACCTATGGCAATCAATACAAACAAGCTAACATAATTCATAACATTTTTTCTTTGTTCCTTTTTTTTTTCTTCCCATTTTGGGTTGCCCTTGTTATCTTAAAATCTCAACCAAAACATGCATGAAAAGTCTTAGTGTTGCTTTAATAAGGTTCAAATAGTTGGAAAGTAATCAATACAATCAAGGAATAAATAATGTAATGAGTAGCAAGGGTCAGAAACAGACATAAATCCATTGAAAACGACATAGACATAGATGTGAATTTCTTGAAAAGAATTACTAAATGATTGTGTGCTCCTAATGTTGCAGGGATGATCAGAATCGATGCATATTTAGCAATAAGGTTCACTAATACAACATTACAGATATAAAAAAATAGAAGTATAAAAGGAAAATGAGGGGAAGCTTTAGCAAGGACTAACCATAAATATCAAAGAAAATCTGCTAGTTGTGTAGATTGCCACCAAACAAGAAACCCAACTATAATCCCAATGACAAAAGCAGCACCAAAAGCAAGTGCCACATTATGGCTTCTTTTACCAGATATAAGCAACAGCGAAGCGAAACTGTATTGCCACACAAAAAATAATGGTATTTCCCATGAGCTAATATATATTGTACTTCATGTGATACACATAAAATTTGAACGAAATCGAAAACAAATAGCGCCTAAGGAAAAATAATTATGTTTCCTAATTAAAAAACAAACAAGATCCAATCCACACACAAAAAATATTTTGAAAATATACAAAAATGATTGTTACATTTAAATATTTAAGTTGAAAAATATTAACGACATATAAATATTCAAATTAACATAGCAAAACAAGTTTAAATATATAAATAAGCTATATGTGTTATAATGATATTAAATTTACATCACTAAAAATTATCTTAACAAGAATATAATGATTCTAAAAACCTGTAGGGGAAGAAGTTCAAGGTTTAATCTCAAGGTACCATGATTCTTTCTTTCCTCACCTTCCTCCAAAAGATATAAAATAAATAAAATAAATGATATAGCTATAAGGTTAAGAATAAAGACAGTAACAAAAACTAGTAATATAAGAGAGCACAAACCTATGGAAATCAATACAAACAAGCTAACATAGATCATAACATTTTTTCTTTGTTCCTTTTTTTTTTCTTCCCATTTTGGGTTGCCCTTGTTATCTTAAAATCTCAACCAAAACATGCATGAAAAGTCTTAGTGTTGCTTTAATAAGGTTCAAATAGTTGGAAAGTAATCAATACAATCAAGGAATAATGTAATGAGTAGCAAGGGTCAGAAACAGAATCAATGCATATTTAACAATAAAGTTGACTAATAATGTTGCAGATGATCAGAATCAATGCATATTTAGCAAATAGAATCAATGCATTGATTGTGTGCATTGATTGTGTGCTCCTAATGTATTGATTGTGTGCTCCTAATGTTGCAGGGATGATCAGAATCAATGCATATTTAGCAATAAAGTTGACTAATACAGCATTACAGATATAAAAAAATAGAAGTATAAAAGGAAATGAGGGGAAGCTTTAGCAAGGACTAACCATAAATATCAAAGAAAATCTGCTAGTTGTGTAGACTGTCACCAAACATAGCAAAACAAGCTTAAATATATGAATAAAATATCTGGTATAACATCTTACACTAAAGCAGTCTTGTTTGATTTATTCCTTAATAAGTTTTTTTAAGTTAAACTCTTATATAATTGTCACACTACAATTAACATCCATGTAGAACGAAATTTTTAGACTGATAGGTAAATGTCACCTTCTCCTCACTTATCTTATAGAGCAAAAGCCAATATAAAAGCATCCATGCATTGTTTTCCATTTCACTCTCAAGCCAAGACCAATAAGAAAAAAAAAAGGAAAAACAGAGAGAAGAGGGTTCAGCATCCGAAACCATTTGTGTTACAGGGGCTGCGGGTTTCATCGGATCATGGCTATAAGGTTCGAGCCACCGTACGCGACCCAGGACGGTTCTTGCATCATTTTTCCATGTCATGTCTATTATTCAAAATAAAACATCATTTAATAATACCAATGAAAATAACTATTTGTAATATTTTGAAAATGTACAAAAATGGTTGTAGATCTAGGAAGAAAAATAGATAAAGCAAATTTTTACTTTTCAACTTCAAACTCAAGAGTAAGATCTCAGTGAGCAGTACCTGTTTTATTTCTGCGAAAGAGACTCACTGCTCTACTGGTGGCTCCGATGAACGGCGAAGGTGGTTGACGGCGAAGGTGGAGGAAGGAATGAGTGCTCGTTGTCCTCCGATCGGAGACCCTCTCGATTCTGGCTCCTGCTCCTCTTTCCCTCTCAACGGCGATGATGGAGGAACTCAGCTTCGCTTTCAGTTCGACAAGATCACAGCGGTGAAATCTTTGGAACCCTAAGCAAAAAATCACACAACCCCCCTAATTCCAAATTTCAGACCAACCCAGAAATCCATGAAAGCATGAAAATAAAAAGTTATAAATTAGTATCGTGGGGGGGCTTCTGCGGCACTTGGTTAGATAATATTTTAATTAATGCCGTAGGGGGAACCATGCGACACTTAGTTAAATAAAAAAATATTTTATCAAGTGCCGTGGGGGACAGTGAGCGGCACTATGTCCGAAAAAAAAAAATTTAACAAGAGTTCCGTGGGGAGGGGTGGGCGTCTTTTGGATACGTTGGGACACTCCCGCGGCACTTAGTGACCCCAGATGGTAATTTGTCCCGTTCAGATACCAGTTTCGTATATGTAATTGCAAACAGTACAAAAATGGTCAAAAAGCCCTTGTTTGTGCTGTGTTAGTGTTAGACAGCTTCAACTGAGATGTTCACACTTCACACATCCATGAAAGCTACAACTACTCTGAATGGCGAAGTAATTGCGTGGCAGACTAGAAATATTGAAAAAATAACAGAACTAGTAAAATCTAGTATATATATTTTTTAGTGTATTAGATATGAAACTATTTTATCATGTCGTTGGAGATTATTTTCTTATATTGTAAAACATCAAAATTCGTACTATCTTCTTTTTATTTATTAATGAGAGATATTATTTAATGTGAAATGAGAAATATTAATGAGAGATATTATCTAATGTGAAATGAGAAATGAGAAACCCATTAAACATTAAAATAACTGTACAAATGCATAATGGTAATTTAAAATGGGAAAATATTTTTTCATGTTGCATGAGAATTTAACTCTCATGTTAATAACCCTTCGATTTACATGTAAATTTTTTTTTTCTTTTTTTAATAAATATGAGGCTCACCACTAGTTGAGTCACAACATGAGAATTGAATTCTCATGCAATATGAGAAAATCAAATCCCATTTAAAATACAAATGATTATCCGTTGCATTGTTTTCAAATGATGAAAGGTGATGCTCCATTTAAGGGAAATATTTTTTATACTCCAGGGCCACCCAATGATTTGGTGCTCCCTCTCACAACACTAATTTTTTCTTTCCCTTTTTACACTTGTTATTTTTTTGCTTTTCTAATTTTACCCTCCCATTTACACTAAGGAATCACTTAAAAAATGGTGATCCCATATCACAATAAATTCTCTCCCATTTAAGGACCTGCTGCAGAGGAATAATGGATGGATGATATGATACATGACTACCAACTATGGTCAGCAAAATTTATAATGGAGAAAAAATTGCAAATGTATTTGATAAGTTACAAATATCTATATGATAAAAGTGCGTAACTAATCTCATGTTACTTGAGATAATTCTTTCATGCATGTAAGATAAATATGTGGAGTCCACACTTTAAAATAAAAGAAAAAAAATGAAAAAAGATGGCACAAAATTTAATGAGTGTGTAAAATGAGATAACTATTCCAACGAAATGAGAAAAGTATTTCTCATGATAAAAAACAACAGAGATGATGCTTATAGCTAAATATAGCTAAATATTTGTAAGAACTTTGAGGTATGATTCTCTACCCTAATCCCTCCCGCGATGTAAAAAACTAAGTCCATAAGCCTTTCTGGGGGTAGAAGGATCAAAATGTAGAATGAACCTCTTAGTCTTGTGACTCATGATTGTAATGGACCCCTGTCCCCAGATTGGTCTCAGCGTAGGTTTTATTATCTTGTTTTGGGCAATTGGGCCTCTTCCCGATACTTTTATCTTGTCCAACAGGGTATGGTCATTGGTTTTGAATTCATATTTATATAATCATAAACAATAACTATAAGTAAATTTATTTCTAACTTCACAAGTATATAAAATATAATTTTATTTATATAAGTTAATTATTCAATAAGATTAAAAAAACTTAATAAATAATAGTCATTCATAAATTATTCCAATTATACTTTGCATAGTAGGTGAAAGTATTTTGAATAATAAGTGAAAATCAATAGTACTTCTCTGTAAATAAATTTGATTTTTTTAATAATTTAAACTTTTTAAGTCAGTAAGTCCATATTTAGACAAAATTATCACCCAATCTTGTGTTAACAGACAAACAGATACACAAAGTATAGGAAATAGATCTTCTCATATTTAAAAAAAGGGTTTTATAAGAGTTATGTTGTAGGAAATATGTTTGTGTTATGTTATAGAGATTCGTTTTGCGTGCCAGAGCTTTTTTTGTTGTTGTTGCTGTGGCCCTACAAAATGTTGTGAGTGTATGAAGCTTTTTCTTGTCATGTTAAATTATAGATGATAAACCCTTAAAAAAATGGGTTTATTATTCATATGTATAAGAAAGAATCTATTTTCTACACACAGAAATCTAAGATGGATCGCAGTGGCGTAGCCACATTATATTTAGGCAGGGCATGGCCCCCAACTACATTTCAATAAATTTTATTTATTATATATAATTATATAAGTAATTATAATTGGACCCTAACTGTTAAAACTCAAGTTGGGTAAAATATTTCTTCATTCATACTGAAAATGATTTCTCCTAGAGGTCTATTTATACAGAGTAAATAACAACTCAGTAACAAACTAACAAATTCCTAAAATCAGAATTGTGGGTAACTGACCAAAATGCCACTGTTCACCAACTTTTTTACCTAAATGTTACGCGAACAGTCTTATTTCCTAATCTGCCACGGGGGCAAGTTCGCTTCTGACACAGGCGAACTCGGTTTGCTGACGTGTCACATTTTTAGTGGATGACAAGTATCAAATTTAAAAAAAAATACAAAAATGGAGGTCGCCTACCATGTAGGCGAACTTAATAAAAAACAGAGGTCGCCTGTGTCAGAAGCGAACTCTGACACCACCAGCTTCCTGACACATCATCATGCATAGTTCGCCTGTGTCAGAAGCGACCTTGCCTGCGTGGCAGTTTGAAAAAATAGTTCAAGAGCGTAGCATTTAGGTAAATTTGTGTGGGAATAGCGGCACAATGGTCACTGTTCCCAGAATTGTAACAACTTTACTCTGAAACAAATTCCTAAAAATAACTTAGTTAAGATCCTAAAAAATACAACAATATTTCAAACTACAAACTTGAATTTTTTTTTCTGTTTCAACACTCCCCCTCAAGTTGGGGCATGTATATCCAACATGTCTGACTTGCAAAGAATACTATCATGTGCTTTAACAGAGATTGCTTTGGTTAGACTATCTGCCAACTGATCTTCAGATTTGATGTAAAGAATATTAATAATTTTTTGATCCACCTTTTCCTTTATAAAATGCCTGTCAACTTCTACATGCTTGGTTCTATCATGTTGAACTGGGTTTTGTGAAATTTCAATGGCAGCCTTATTGTCACAGTAAAGATCCATAGGGCAATTACTTCCTAGTTTTAAATCTTCAAGGACATTCTTAATCCATAGGAGTTCACAAATGCCATATGACATACCTCTAAATTCAGCTTCAGCACTTGATCTGACAACCACCTTTTGTTTTTTGCTCCTCCATGTGACTAGATTCCCATCAACAAAGGTTAAATAACCCGAGGTAGACTGCCTTGTAGTCTGATCTCCTGCCCAGTCAGAGTCAGTATATCCTTCTATGCCTTCTTTCTTATTTTTCGAAAAGAGGAGTCCTCTTTCGGGTGATTTTTTTAAATATCTCAGGATTCTGAAAACAGCCTTCATGTGTTCTTCACTAGGAGAGTGCATAAACCTGCTCACCACTCCTACTGCATAACAAATATCTGGTCTTGTATGAGATAAATAGATAAGTCTTCCCACTAGTCTCTGGTACTTGCTAATATCAGTTTCGATTTGATCTGGGTAAATACCAAGCTTGTGGTTTACTTCTATTGGTGTGTCCGCTGGTTTGCATGCTAGCATTCCAGTCTCAGATAACAAGTCTAGAACATATTTCCTTTGTGACAAAGCTATTCCTTTTTCGGACCTTGTGACTTCAATGCCCAAGAAGTACTTCAGTTGACCCAAATCTTTCATATCAAATTCAGTGGCTAAGTGTTGTGTAAGAGATTTTGTAACACCCCGTTACCGGACCGGTGTGTTAACAACAAATATGATATTAAGCGCAGTTATAATCACAGTAATTGAGTTAATTAAATTACGGGCAACTTTTTTCTTTTATCATATTCCTTTTCATAACAATAACTTTTCCGTAATCAATTAAAACAACACTATAATTGTAAATGCAATTCGCGGAATCATTCAGTTTACTAACATCACTAATCTTTCTTTTTGTTCAACCCATTTAAACTCATCATCTTACTCTCACATCTTACCATGTTATAGTCCTTTATATTAGCTACGCATGGTTTCAAACCGCGCACCATTTGGAGTTCTACACACTAAGTTAAGCCCCTTTCTTTTTGTCTAGAAAAACCTGAATTTTCAAAATTTACATTGTGGTAATCGATTACCAGGGAGTGGTAATCGATTACCACCAGTTAAAAATGAGGCAGTAGCCAATTTTTCATCCCCTGTTCTCTGGTAATCGATTACCAAAGTTGGGTAATCGATTACTCCACTTGGTAATCGATTACCAAGCCTCTGGTAATCGATTACCAGGCAGACAGTAGCATTTATTTCGTCCCCTGTTGCACTGTAATCGATTACCATGCTTGGGTAATCGATTACTATGCAGTAAAAATGACAGTAGACAGCTTTTTAAGTCCAAAAGGAGTTGTGTAATCTATTCCTAACACCTTAATACTCCACACAACACTTACACATACCCTAATGTAGGCTCTAGGCCCCTCCATCATGCATTTTCATACAAGAATACATCCATTACATAATCCTTGAGTTTATGGCCATTTTACAACAATAATGAGCCATTTACAACATCATGTATCAAGGCCTCAAATACAAGAAATGTGGCAATGGACAAGTCCCATGCTCACTCAAAATATACAATAGATACTAAAGGCATACATATACATCAAATTTAAAGGACTTAACATGTAGTCATGAACATACAAAGGCATGGCATTTTCAACATGCACAAGTTCATGATCTAAATCCAAAGCATTAAACATATGCAAGGTGTGTCCCAATCAAATCCTCAACACACTGTGCCTCCAATATGCACCTCATGCTCCACTCCTCCAGGCTCAACCTAACCTGAAATGATGCCCCCAAACCCGGGGTGAGATATACAAATATATCTCAGTAAACCAAGGGCCCTGGAGGCTTCTCCACCCCATGGCTCACTCAATGTGCAACAATGACATTTATGTAAAATGCATGACATACAATATCACAAACAACTGGAGACAAACCGAGAACATCCACAATTGGATTACGTTCAAGGACTCCATCTTATAACTCCCGAGACCTTCCTGGCGCCTCTCCCATGGTTGAGAATACTCCATGGCAAAACCCAACTGGAACTCCTCATGAGCCCTATCCAGCGGAAGTCCCACGTTTGGATCATCCCGGTGTCGCTCCCAGAGTCGACCCCACGGCAAAACCCAACTGAAATTCCCAACGGAATATCCAGCGGATGTCCAAACCAACACACGTCAACTGGCCAGTGACCAAACAATTTTCACACAATTCAAGCAATATGGCATACAAGCACATAATCACACAATGCCATAAACACAAAATCCAACCACAACCTTCCACTAGGCGTGGTGGAGAACACAAGGGATTAAACCCCAGTTCCAAGGGTTTACCTCAACACAATCAATACCGTTCCACACATAAGCTCCAAATCAATCTTTCACAATCACGTCCGTGTGAGGCACCCTACAATGACCAACAATTCCAAATTACACCAAACCTCAAATTTCATGAAATTTCCCAAATTTTTCCTAAGTTAAAAACCTAACTTTTTCACCAAAATTTATCATAGCATTTCTAGCTTACAAGCATCATTCTTAGGCATTTTCATCTAATAGCATTTTTCCATTTGGGCTCTCTATCATCACACATATAAGATTAAAGACTTAGTGCTTAAATTTCTAGATCTACAAAAACAACCATAAAGATACCACAAATATACTCACAATCTATGGTAGACACACTACCAAGGCTCCACCAATCCAAAGGAAGATCAAAAGCTCCAAAAACACTCAAAAACCTCCAAGGTTCGGATCTGAGTTTGTCCAAAAACGTAGCAAGGAGACGATTTCAAGGCTTGGGAGTATCACCAATGGCTTTAGAAGGTTGTTTACAATAAATTTCAACACCAAAACCAAGTGATTTGGTGGAGAAGTGAAGAAATGGTGAGGAAGAGAGGAGAATGGGTTCTTTTTGTGAAAATGGAGGAGTCCACGGGAGAAGAAGAAGAAAAGGGAGAGAGAGGCGTGGGGAAAAGTGTTGGGGCCAAGTGGGTTTTGGTCCCGCGGGTCCCACACGCGATCTAACTTTAATCCCGATAAAAATTCTGATCATAAATTCTTAATCTACATATTTTTCTGGTCCATGACATATTTTTATTTCCTAAAAATATTGATGAAAATTTCACACTTATTGGTACACTCATACCACAGTATCTTACACTTAAAAAGTCGCTATTCATCAATTTTTCACAAATCTGCCTACTCACTCAATTTTCCACCCTGATTCCATTTCCAGCATTATTTTTGCCATTTGAGATCCCCAACTCCATTTTTCATGCCTCGGTTTACGTTTTTGGTAAATTACCATTTTGCCCTTGATACTCATTTTGACCCCAATTTCAGGATTTTCACTAATTCTTCCCTTTTAACCCACATTTTATCAATTAAATTCACATTTGAATTTACGAGGTGTTATAGATTTCATCCCCTCCTCATTATCTCCAGTCAAGATCATATCATCCACATAAACTATGAGAATAGCTATTTTTCCTTCCCTGTGTTTGAAGAATAAAGTGTGGTCTGCATTGCTCTGAGTATATCCATATTTTTTCATTGCTTGAGAAAATCTCCCAAACCAAGCTCTTGGCGACTGCTTCAGACCATATAGTGCCTTTTTTAACTTGCACACTGTATTCTCCTTTGAAGAAGAGAGCTTCACTCCAGGTGGCACATCCATATACACTTCCTCTTCCAATTCTCCTTTCAAAAAAGCATTTTTTACATCAAATTGCCTTAATTTCTAGTCTCTGTTTGCAGCCAAAGAAATCACAATTCTGATTGTGTTTAACTTGGCAACTGGAGCAAATGTCTCTTGGTAATCCACCCCACACTTCTGGGTATAGCCCTTAGCCACTAATCTTGCCTTGAATCTATCAATATTCTCATCCGCTCTTAATTTCGCATTGAAGACCCACTTGCATCCGATTGTTTTCTTGTTTTTTGGTGGCTGCACTAGTTCCCATGTATTATTTTTTTGCAGTGCCTCCATTCCAACTTCCAAGGCAGCTTTCCACTTAGGATCATCCAACGCTTCCTTCACACTATTCGGAATACATACACTAGATAGTTGATTAATGGTTAGAGCACATGATTCAGAGAGATTTTGGGTAGACATATAGTTACTAATTGGATATTTGGCTTTGACTTTAGGATCTGGTTCATAAAAGGATTTTGGTATACCTTTATTGGTACGGTCAGACCTTCTAACTTGAATGGGAGAATGTTGAGATGTAGGAATTATGGATAAGTCATTTTGCATTTCACTAACCTGTTCAGTTTGTGTTTCATGGTGCTGGGAGGATGAGATCTGAGGTTTAGGAATCAGACATGAAGCTTCAGGATGTGCAGAAATATTCGTACAGCTAGGAGATGGAGTAGAGGCAGCATTTGATGGGAAATAAGGGGCAGCAATCGTGAGTTTGTCTTGGAGACATATTTCTGCTTCTCCGAATTGATCTAGCACCGTCTCCCCCTGAGAAGGAGAAATGGAATCTCCCCCTGAATAATATGGTGTAGATTCATAGAAAGAAATTTCCAAAGAAACATGCATTTTATGAGACACAAGATCACAACACCTACATTCTTTTTGGGAATCAGAGTAGCCTACAAATACACATTTTTTTGCCTTAGGGTCAAGTTTAGACCTAAGGGTTGTGGGGACATGAACATAGGATGTGCAACCAAAAATTCGAGGTTCAAGATTTATGACATGAGGAAGAGAAAAATGAGACTCAAGTACTTCTTGTGGGGTTTTGAAATTAAGGGCACTGGAAGGAGTTTGATTCAAAAGATAAGCAGCGGAAGTAACAGCCTCCCCCCAATAACAGGGAGGAACATTCATTTCAAAAAGAGAAGCTCTAACAATTTCCAAAAGTTGACGTTTACGTCTCTCCGCCAGATCATTTTGCTGAGGTGTATATGGACACGAAGTTTGATGTTTTATGCCATGGGAGGGAAAAAAACCAGAAAATATATTGTTCAGGTATTCTGAGCCATTATCAGATTGGAAAATATGTATGGCAGAGGAATATTGATTCAAAACCATAGCATGAAATTTTCTAAATGCAGAAAACACTTCACTTTTATGCTTAAGTAAAGTAATCCAGACCATACGAGTGCTTTCATCAATAAAGGAGACATAGTAATAAGATTTAGAAAATGAGGGAATTTTAGAGGGTCCCCATACATCAGAGTGGATTACTTGAAATGGAACAGAACTTTTATTAAAACGTGGGGAAAAGGGAATACGATGGCTCTTGGTCAAAATACAAGTCTTACATTGAAAATCAGCAATATTCAAATTAACAAACAACTGGGGAAACAACTTTTTGAGATAACTAAAAGAGGGATGACCAAGTCTCTTATGCCAAAGCCAAACATCAGTGGAGGAGGAATCCGAACTCGAATCAGAAGATGCAGAAACTGAGGGAAAACTGTCACGGATAGAGGAGTCCAAGAGGTATAACTTGCCTTGTCTAATTCCATATAACCAAGGATCTCTTGATTCTGGTTTCCCTGAAAGATACAAAAATCAGGATAAAAAATAACCTTGCAATCAAGGTCTGAGGTTAGTTGGCTGACAGAAATAAGGTTGAATTCAAGAGATGGTACAATTAAAACAGATTTAAGGGTGATTGTAGGAGATAATTCAATGGAACCTTGACCAGTAATAACTGAGGTCCCTCCATTAGCAGTAGAAATCACAGTTTTAGCAGTAGGATTAATATTAGTTAAGGCATGGGGAGTACAAACCATGTGATCAGAGGCACCCGTATCAACTATCCAAGTAGTATTGCGAGAAAGTGTAGAAAAAGCATGAGACATACCTAACAGACCTTCATACACCGCATTGGCAACGGGAGGAGAGGAATCAGTGGGCTCAGGGACTGAAGTTGTGGCCAGAGCTTTGAGAGCTTTCCTTTGAGGCTTCTTGGAAAAATCCCACCAATCAGGATATTCATTGAGTTCATAGAAACGGGGCTTGGTATGACCAGGGGCGTCCATTTTTCTTTGTGTTGAAAGACCTCTGGTTCAACTCAAACAAACAAGACTCATCAGACCCGTCGTAAAAAGTACGAAGAGCAGCGTCCCAAATTTCTGAGGCTATCTCCAAGCGAAGAAAATGCTTCATGAGAGAAGGACTCATTGATTCAATCAGCCAACTTTTCACTCTCTTATTCTCTGTAACCCAACCGGCATATGCAGGATCGTCCGCGGGTGGCTTTGTCGTTGCTCCGGTGAGATAACCAGATTTATTCCTTGCCCCAATTCGCATGTCCATCAACTGAGACCAAAGAGGGCAGTTGGAATCATCTAAAATTACGGTGACCGGGAACGAGGAGTTATCCTGGTGAATCACAATGTTGGAGGATGGTTGGCAAGCCGAGGAAGGAATGGCGGAGTTGTGGGTGGGAGAACCGGTGTCGTGAGTGGGAGAACCAGTGTTCTCTGTGTTTTCTTCGTCGATGGCCATTTTAGGGATTGAAGGTTTCGGGTGTGAGAAAAAAATGGGTCAGTTTTGGTGAACAAGATACGGGTAGAGATGGATGAAGTGATAAGGATACGTGGCAGTAAGAAGAAAAAAGTAGGGAGGGTTACGTGTTTAGTGTTTAACAAACACTAATATGGGTGGGGAAAAAACCGGTCAGAAAGAAAATGATGAAAAAAATATCCGAGGATCATACCGCTCGTGATACCATGTTAAAACTCAAGTCTGGGTAAAATATTTCTTCATTCATATTGAAAATGGTTCCTCCTAGAGGTGTATTTATACAGAGTAAATAACAACTCAGTAACAAACTAACAAATTCCTAGGATCAGAATTGTAACAACTTTACTCATAAACAAATTCCTAAAAATAACTTAGTTAAGATCCTAGAAAATACAACAATATTTCAAACTACAAACTTGAATTTTTCTTTCTGTTTCAACACTAACTAAAATTGTAATTTAGCCCTAGCTAAAATTATAACAATGGTAACAGACGAAGATTTGGAGCTACTTTGCTTGTATGATCATATAACAAATTGCTTTCTTCTTCTTCTTCTTTCATCTTTTTTCAATTAGGGTTTTCTTATAATTTTCTTTTTCTTATTCGCACTCACCACCCCGAACCCAACCATTCTGTGATAAGGTACGATGTTCTCAAGATTTTAGGAATACATATTTTTGGAATATGCATGGGTAATTATATTATCCGCTTGGAGAAAAATTTGATTTATATTTTTGAACCTTGTAAAAGAAATTCTTTGTTTTTGCTGGCCATAATTATTTATTGGATGTTTTTAACATTAGTGAAATTCATTCCTCCCTCTTTTTATTTATAACTTTTTTTGTGCGGTTGTATTTATTGATTTTATTTCTTTTGAAAAAATGAAGTGTTGTTTTACATTTACCCTTTTTAAAAAAACTTATTTTAATATAGAGTTACAGTTGCTATTGGTAATGGAATTGAATTGTTTATTGGTGTTATTTGTATTTGATTAAATCGTTTATTGATGTGTTTTTTTGGTAAGCTAATTGTTTATTGGTGTTATTTGTATTTAATTTCACAACAGGAATGAGAATTTTGGCGATTAATCAATGAAAATTGTTAAAGAGAAAAATCAGTGAAGATATATGTATATATATGGAGTATGAAAATTTCTTGTACATATTCATTAACAACTTCTTTGTTTTTTTTTTTTTGTATTTTTAAAATTTTTAAATATCTAAACACTGATTAAATGATTTATCTGGATCCAATGTCATTCAAATGATTTTAGATATTTGTTGCTGATTGTTCCATGTTTCTTTTTAATTGTGAAGTTTGATGTCCTCTACATTGATGTTCTTCATATGTAACGACTAGGGATATAAATGGGTCAAGTTAGACCAGACTTTGACTTTGATAGCCTAAGTCTATGTAAAATATTTAGAGCCTATACTTGGCCTATTAACCTATTAAAGACTTGATTTATAGGTCTAGCGTGACCTATTATAAAAAACTAAAAAACCTAATTCGACATTTAAGGCCTACCAAGTTGCAAACTAAAGTTTATAGGTGCAAACCAAGTTAAAATATAAAAGATAAAAAAAAAATTCACAAAAATCACATGAAATAAATTTTCATTAACACCACATGAAATAATGTTCATAAAGATCACATGAAAATGTTCATAAAAATTACATGAAAATTTCATATATGTATATATACATATAATTTGTACTTTCTTTACTAATTTAATTTTATAGTATATTTTAAATTTTAAATAAATATTTATTATTTGTTAAAGTAACATCAATTCTATTACTTCAAAATATTTAAGTAATTTTTTTTTTCATAATAGATTTGTATAATTACAAAAATATTTTGATAATTTGATATGTTAAATTTTTTTGCCCCGATAAAATTAAACCCAGCTCCGCCATTGATGGATCGCACTCTACTTTTTGTTTCTACCCCCCTGAAAGTGTATCCCACGTGCATAATTGTGTCTGTAGAACATAATAGTTATCTCCTACTACATGCAAAAACTATTACACTTACAAAAAGTATGATATGATTATGTGAGACAATCGTAACCATGCAAAGATAAATCAATAATTATAATTTAATAATTATTTAATTTAATATATATTTTCTCTTATCTTTTATTATTATTGATCTATCTTTATATAATTATGATTACTCATATAATCATGTCATGTGTTTTTTAAGATAAAAAAAGGCAAATTTAATTATTATGTGACAGGAATGTATTAATCTTCTGTCACTCATACTTGGAGAAACATGCCAAACATTTTTTATTTTATTTTTTATAAAACTTGGTGGGTCCCATTTTGTTTACTCTACAGGAAAAAGAAGAAGATGATCTTCAGTTGCTAAAAGAATTCCAAAGCCCAAAAAAAATCCCCTCCCTCAAGTACATGTATCATGGAGAGAGAAGAACCTCAAGCCTGTCTTTGCCAACATCAACATTATAATCTTTTTGCAATACAAACTGCTCTACATGATCAATTGCAGTATTTGGCCGTTGAATGGTTACATCAGGATGGAGAAGGGTATTGAGAACATAAATGAGACAGCAAAATATACCGTAGTCAAGTAGAGATTGCTTGTGGATAGGCTGCAATAAATGTGCACAAAAAAACTACTGCTCAATGCTCATTAAGATTGGTCCAACGGTGAGGGATTTGAGTAGTTTGTATGCGGCTATGTTCAATTCCTATCATTGTATAGAAAAAACAAAAATTCATGACTTAGTCATGTGAAATTTGTGTCTATTTCTTTCTTTATTAATGATAATTGGACCTCACCTATTTAATACATATGAATAAAGAGATAAATACAAATTTCAGATAACTGATCATATTAACAGAAAGGATCAACTCCCGTAAAGGTATGACAGACCAAGATCACCAATATTAATCAAACTGAGATTTCCATCCAAACAAAAAATAGATGTCAGATGCAAACACAATTGCATGTTTTCTGTCAATAAAGTAATTAATATGATACACTAAAGCTCCTAATATAGTGACCTGACACCAAAACTTTTTAAGACGCATACCCCAGATACAAGGATTTCCACGGAAGTTAATAAATTTGCTCATGGACTCAGGCCATCCTGCACAGAAAGGGTATGACTGTAAATTAATTATTATTTAAAAAAAAAAAGGTAAGAAGTGACAAGAAAGAACAAGACTCTCAAGTTTATGACAATGGTATTTATAGATCTACATCTACTCAAGAAGGAACAAGACAATTTTTTCACATTTCAACTAAAAATACCATCCTTATTTTTATAATACGCTTTTAATCTTTTGGAACACAAAGTGCATCAGCTATAGATTAAAAGTTCATTTGATCAGTAAGAGAGTTTCCATTTCAAGTCCACAATTTTGCATATAATATATCTTCCCAGAATCTCTTGAAGTCCAATTCCAGTTCATGTTTTTCCCTGATTTAATGGTAGCAAAGGTCATTATCATATCTAACATAATAACCAAAGCACGTCATAATAGAAAAACAATCCATGAGAATCAGTTCTCACCAATTAAGGAGCATACAAGAATTTGAAATGAGATACATCAAACAAAAGGATTTCAGTATACGGATTCCTCTTTATTTTGCATAAGATGATAAGAAGTGACCAAAAGGAGATCTTTTTATCACAATATTCAAATCCTAGAACTACACGAACGCACCCCTTGAACAAAAGCCTGAAAGCAAGAAAATAAGTTTATAAAAACATTTCAAACTAGCCCATTGGAATATGCTAGTGAAGTGGTAAAGCTGAACATAAACTACATGATTATAATATATAATCAAAAATTATGAAATTAGAAGTTAGAACTACATGATAATAATATTTATAAACAAAAGGTATGAGGTCGGCATTGCGAGACAAGTTCTATGACATAAAAAAGTATTAAGATTTTAAAGTTAACAACATACAGATGATGCTTGCGGATGTTTTTGGCTGTGCTTCTAATTGACACTGACCAAAAGGAGACCAAATGTCTAGAATTATATAAGCAGCAACAACATGAATATTCAAACATCAGAAGCACAGAATCAGCTCAAACTACTCAACAAAAGCAATATTTATAACACTTTTGCCAGTTGCCACTATATTGAGCGCAAAGAAATATACCTCACTTTACCTGCATAGTGAATACCTCTTAAGCATAATGGAATACATATTTTGATGATGACAAAAGGTTTACAAAAAATCTCAAATTGAAGATGGAGTTTGAAGATACAAGTGGTTAGGTATTTTTAGATATTTTGTTACACACTATATTATATCATATAATATCTACCTAAGCTCCAATGCATATCATGCTAATTTAATAATAAATAATAATCATTTTGATTTTGTTAAAAATATGTTTTAATAAAAGCCAAAAAGTAATATAATAAAACTAAATCAATTATATATATATAAAGAAACCTACAGCGATTCTTATACGTTGGTTGATATATATATATATATATAAATCAAAAGAGTTAACAGCATGTATGTTCACGTGGCCCTTTGGAAGACTATATATATATATATATATATATAATAAAATATATATATATATATATATATATAATAAAATAACAAAAAAAAAAAGCTTCACGTAGGTTCACCTTTGGCTACCTATATTATATATAATACTAATAGAATAAAAAGGTGAACAACTTTCAAAAGAAAAGTAACAAAAATCACCAAAAACCACCGTCTTTCTGGATAATCTTTTTGGAGAAATCTCTACCTGCACACAGAAGCGAAACGCATTCTCTCGGATAATCGATTTGAAGGCACAACAAAAGAAAAAGAATAGCAAACTCTTTTCTCTGTAGCAAACTCTTTTTCTGTCTCGCGATTACTCTTCAACTTTCTTTGTGGTGACTGCATATTTTCTTGAAGAAGAGTTTGGGGATCTTTGATAAAGAATTTAGGGCTTCATTGTGGTATTTTCTGACCAACTCAAATCTTTTATGGATCCTTGATTTGAAGCATTTAATCTGAATTTTCCAGATCTATTTTTTCACATGCTTTAGGGATTTTGAGTTGTTTAATCTGAATATTAAATTCTTGAGTTGTTCATTGGTATAAAGATTTACTGTTAAAATTTGGAATCTGATTTTTGCATTTTGATTTTTCTATTTTGATTTTAAGTGAATATTTTAGAAATCTTGATGCTTTTTGTGTAAGATTAGTGTTTCTAATTTTAGTGAAATATTGATTAAAAATATTAAATCTGAATTTATTTTTACACCTTGTTATACATTGTGTTAATTCAGATTTTTGTTTGGGATTTATTGTTTAGAAACCTAATCTTGAATTGTTCTAGAAATTCTATTGTTGAAAATATTAAATCTGAATTTTCTGTTTTAATTGAAGTATATTGTGATTAAAATTCAGATTTCTTTTGGTTTATTATTAAAAGATTTATGTAGAACTAATTCTGAATTTTATGTGAAATTTTGAGATAAATTTCAAATCTGATTTTTTGGTTATAATGGTGATATTTACTGTTTAAATCAGATTTCTTGGTGTCCATTGATTAGAAAATTAATTGTATAATATCCAAGCTCCTTTGTGCATTAATTTTAGAGATTTTAATACATATGTCATTGGATTAATTTTCTGCATATGGCATAAATTTGTGGAGCTTAGTTTGATATTACCGTGATATATTTGGTGTGATAGGACACTGTATTTTTGGGTTATTTCACTTGTTACAGTTTTGAAAATTTTTGTATTGACTGTTAAAGTGGAGTAGTTGTGTGTTGTAAATTTGTCCTAGGTGTGTGGGTGCAACCGTGTGGGTTGGCAACCTTGTGCTTGGCTTGAGAGTGTGTCTCAAGGCCTGGAGCCTCAAGAATCCACTAGGGAAAGTGGAGGTCTTGTGTGAGAGGAGTTGGTGAACTCCGTAGGTTCGGCTTGAGAGTATTCTTAGAGCTTGGAGCAGTGTAGGCACTAGGAAGGTTTTTGATATTTTGTTTGATTGCATGTGTGACGCGTGTTTGTAAAACAGGTACACTTGTGATAAATAAAATATCTGCAGCTACTTCAGTCTGGACGTAGCACCCTACTTAGGCTTAGTGGATGTGAACCAGGATATATCGTGTGTCTCTTGTCTCTCTGGTTTAATTCTGAATATTTTGTTTAGAGACTGACAGTTACACTGATTCTTGTTTTAGAGTGCTGTAGCACCTAAACTGTTTTCTGGTATTTGGAAATTAATCATTTTCTGTTTTGTTTAAGAAAATTACATTGCTACGTTTATACTCTATAAATTGCTAAGGTACGCATTCTGTTACTACATTATTCTTAGCATTGTGAAAAATTATTTTGGGCATATAGGGATTGAAGAATTTTTTTTAAAAGTTCAGAACACCTATTCACCCCCCTCTAGGTGTTCCGTACGCATCCTATGTAAGAAGCCACTTGCCCAACAAGTGGTATCAGAGCTACGTGCTTTGAGTGATTGGCTATCCGCCAAAGAGTTAAAGATCCTATGGCTTCTTTCCATCAGGATATTCCTCTTGAGGGTGGTTCCACCAACCGTCCTCCGTTTTTCAATGGGATTGATTATCCTTATTGGAAAACTCGGATGCAGATTTTCCTTGAGTCAGTAGATCTTAAAATTTGGTATAGTGTAGAGGAAGGATATGAGCCTCCGACCACACTAGATCACAATGGAAAAACTATGCCTAAAAAACACATAGATTTTACTAGAGATGAATTAGAGAAAGCCCAATACAACTCAAAAGCAAAGAACTTAATAGTTAATGCACTTGGCAAAGACGAATACTACCGAGTATCTTCATGTAAGACCACACGTGAGATGTGGCTTATTTTGGAAACAACTCATGAAGGTACTAGTGAAGTAAAGCGTTCTAAACAAAATGCATTATCTAGAGAGTTTGAGCTCTTTGAGATGCATGAAGGTGAATCCTATGTAGCACCGACACCGACACGGGACACGTGACACGATACGACACGACACTCCGACACGTTAATTCTAAAAAATGTTAGATTTCGACACGTTAGGACACGTTTTGATATTAAATAATATTTTTAATTTATGTAGTGTATATTATATTTAATATTCAATAATTTAACAAAAAATGAATCTAAACTTATAATATTCATAAATTTTGCAAAGAAACATAAGGTATCCCAAATATTTATATTAAACTAAATAAAATGGTAATCGCAGTATAACGAATCTAATAACTAGAATTAAAAACTCAACGCAACGCAACCTTTGAAACTTTTTTTGAATTTTTATAACGCGTGTTGAAGTGTCGGGGAGTGTCGGGATGTCCGAGAGTGTCGGACACGACACGTCAGGGTTTTTGAAGTGTCGGTGCTTCATAGGGTGAATCTATATTTGACATGCAAAATTTTTTTATGCATATAGTTACTTCAATGAATGCTTTAAATATTTTCCATGATGATGAACTGTTAGTTAACAAAATTCTGAGATGTCTTACTAAGGAATGAGATGCAAAGACTTCGGCAATCTATGAAGCTAAAGACCTCTCCACAATGTCAATAGCTACCTTATTTGGAAAGCTTCAAGAATACGAGTTGGAGTTAAACAGAAGGGCTAACCGTGAGCTTAACAAGAAGAAACAAAAGGGTTTAGCTCTCAAGGTATCATCATCTCATTCAAAGGAAAGTAAGGAAAGTACTGATACATCATCAAGTGATTCAAGCACCGGTGAAGACGACGAAATGACAATGTTTGTTAAAAAATTTAACAAGTCATTCACCAAATTCTTCAACAAGAAGTTCAACAAAAGAAGAAGAAGAGATGCTGGCCAAAGAAGAAAAGACAACAATTCAAGCAATGCAAACTCAAACAATGCTTGTTATGAGTATGGAAAAGAAGGCCACTTCCAAAAGGATTGCCCGAACAAAAAGAATAAATATGACAACGGCAAGTTTAAGAAAGGTAAAGGTAAAAAGAAAAAGAAGGCCTACATGGCATTCTCGGATGATTCATCAAGTTCATCAAGCTCCTCAAGTAGTGAAAAGGCAAACTCGTGCTTAATGGCAATTCAAGAGGATGAACATACCGAGGTATACTCTTGTCACTCTTCTAACTTTTTATGTGAAAGTAGTTCATGTAATAATTCTAACTCTATGTGTGACACTAGTTCATGTGATACTTCTTCTATGATTGGTCCATCTTATGATGATCTATTATATGCTTATAAATGTTTTCAAGTTGAAAATGAAAAATTAACCTCTAAGGTTGAGAAAATTAAAAAGGAGAAAAATAACTTGCAAAACAATGTTGATAGTTTAACAACCATAGTAAATGATCTAGTGAAAGACAATGAGGATCTTAAAAATGAAAATCTTTTTATGAATTGTCTTGTTGGATCATGTGATGATGTGAATCCCCCTTCCACTATTTCATGTGCTAAATGTGTTGAATTATCTAATGAAGTGGATAGGTTAAAGATAATGGTTGATAGAATGACTAGTGGGAGAGACAACTTGAATGTCCTCCTTGGTAGACAAAGGGTTGAATCTGCTAAATATGGACTTGGTTTTCAAAAATCTCCCTTTTCTCAACCAAGAAAGACAAATCATTATCCCCCTAGGTTCATCATGTCTAAGCTACCATTTAAGAAATGTACATATTGTTGCATGAGTGGTCATCTTGTATATCAATGCAATATTAAGAAATATGGCCTAAAAGGAACTAATCTTAAGTGGGTTCCTAAGAGGACTATAAATGTGAGCAACATTGCTTCAACATCTTATGGACCTCAACCTAACACATCTAGCATGTTCTTTAGCCCCAAGGTAAAGAACATGATATATGTTCCTAAGAAGACTTAGTGGATATGTATGTATCATATGCCATGGACTGTTTTATTGTTATATTTTTTTTTTGCACATGATATCTAGTCACTATTTGATATAAAAGAAGCATGTATGGACTGTTTTGAACTATCTTTTGGTGCACATGCTTAGTATAAATATTGTGCTTTAGGTTATGTATCAATACTAACATGTAAGGACCCAAAAGAACAAAGGGTACCAATAGATCATATTATTTTTTCTTGTGTTGTAGGTTTGTTTTAGAGCAAAAATTACTAAATGGTATTTGGATAGCGGTTGCTCAAGACACATGACCGGAGATCTTTCAAAGTTCTCAACATTTCATAGACGGGAACACGGGAATGTTTCTTACGGTGACAACAACAAAGGAAAAATTCTTGGCTATGGTAATGTAAGTAACTCTTCAACTATATTAATTGAGAATGTGTTGTATGTTGATGGGTTGAAACATAATCTCCTTAGCATTAGTCAATTATGTGATAAAGGCTTTGATATAAAATTTAATACTTCCACATGCATAGTTGAATCTAAGGATGATAAAAATGTTACTCATTGGACATAGATGTGATAACATTTATATGATTGACCTTGATAGTATGTCTTCACTTGAACCTAAATGTTTAGTCTCTAAAGATAATGATGCATGGTTATGGCATAGACGAGTAGGACATATTAACATGAGTCAACTAAATAAGGTAATAGCCAAAGACCTAGTAATAGGTCTACCTAAGCTTAAGTTCAAAAAGGATAGATTGTGTGATGCATGTACAAAAGGGAAGCAAGTGAAAACCTCTTTTAAAAGTAAAAATGTGGTTACTACCACACGTCCCTTGCAACTTTTGCACATGGATCTTTTTGGTCCCACTAGAACTAAAAGCTATGGTGGAAATTACTATGCATTTGTGATTGTGGATGATTACTCTCGATTCACATGGACTTTATTTTTGAAACATAAAAGTGATGCTTTCAATTCTTTTGAAAAATTAGCAAAAGTCCTTATGAATGAGAAAAGTGTGAATATTGTTTCCATTAGGAGTGATCATGGTGGGGAATTTGAAAATCATGATTTTGAAAAAATTTGTGAAAATAACGGTATAAGTCATAATTTTTCTGCTCCTAGGACCCCACAACAAAATGGGGTTGTGGAAAGGAAAAATAGGACATTAGAGGAACTAGCAAGGACAATGCTCCATGATAGCAATGTTCCCAAACACTTTTGGGCAGATGCAGTTAGCACTGCTTGCTATGTTTCGAACCGTATCCTTTTTAGAAAAATTCTAAATAAAACCCCCTATGAACTCTATAAAGGAAGGAAACCCAATGTTTCACACTTTCGTGCCTTTGGTTGTAAATGCTTTGTATTGAATAATGGAAAAAACAACCTAGGTAAGTTTGATTCCAAATCCGATGAGGGTATTTTTCTTGGTTATTCCTTATCTAGTAAATCATATAGAGTGTTTAATAAAAGAACTATGATTGTTGAAGAGTCAGTACATGTTACATTTGATGAATACTATGATCCTGCTAATGTTGAAGATGATATTGCAGGTGAATTTGAAAAGATTTCATTATATGACCAAGAGGAAGCTCAAGCACAACCTCAACAATCAATAGCTCCTCAAATTGAAGAAGAACCCCTACGACCAAGTAGAAGAGTAGCATTAAATCATCCACTTGACCAAGTACTAGGTGATGTTAGACAAGGCTTAACTACTAGACGTTCTTTGAGAAATTTATGTAATAATTGTGCCTTTGTGTCTCAAATTGAACCTAGTAATATTCATGATGCATTAAATGATGAATTTTGGATTAATGCTATGCATGATGAATTAAATCAATTTGAAAGAAATTGTGTATGGGAATTAGTTCCTAAACCTAAGCACCAACAAGTAATTGGAACAAAATGGGTGTTTAGGAATAAGTTGGATGGAAATGGAATAATTGTTAGAAATAAAGCTAGATTAGTGGCACAGGTTTATAGTCAGGAAGAAGGCATTGATTATGATGAAACATATGCACTTGTAGCTAGGCTAGAAGCTATTAGGCTATTGCTTGCATATGCATGTGTGCATGATTTTGTGTTGTATCAAATGGATGTTAAAAGTGCATTTCTTAATGGCTATATTAATGAAGAAGTGTATGTTAAGCAACCTCCTGGATTTGAAAATTGTGAAAAACTTGATCATGTCTATAGGTTAAAGAAGGCATTGTATGGTTTAAAACAAGCACCTAGGGCATGGTATGATAGGCTAAGTAAATTTTTGCTTGAACATGCATTTATTCGTGGTAAAGTTAACACTACACTCTTTATAAAGAAAAAGCATGATCACACACTATTAGTACAGATTTATGTAGATGACATTATTTTTGGTTCTACTGATGACTCTCTATGTGAAGAATTTTCTAAGATTATGCAGGGTGAGTTTGAGATGAGTATGATGGGAGAATTGACATTCTTTCTTGGCCTCCAAATCAAACAAGAAAGAAATGGCACATACATTCATCAAACTAAGTATTGCAAGGACCTCTTAAAGAGATTTGGGATGGACTCGGCAAAGCATATTGACACACCCATGAGCTCCTCATGTGCACTTCATAAAGATGAGCAAGGTAAATCGGTAGATTCTACAAGGTATAGAGGTATGATTGAATCACTGTTATATTTGTCCGCCTCTAGATCTGATATTATGTTTGCTGTATGCATGTGTGCACGATATCAATCTAATCCTAGAGAGTCCCACTTAGTTGCTGTTAAAAGAATTTTTCGTTATTTGGTAGGTTCTAGTCCCACTTAGTTGGGTATTCCGATGCCGACTTTGCTGGATGTAAGTTGGATAGGAAGAGCACGAGTGACACATGTCATTTATTTGGAAACGCTTTAGTTTCTTGGCATAGTAAGAAGCAAGCCAGTGTAGCTCTATCCACTGCGGAAGCAGAGTATATAGCTGCAGGCAGTTGTGTTGCCCAAGTTCTTTGGATGAAGCAACAACTTCTGGACTATGGTCTGAAACTTGAGACTGTTCCCATCTTGTGTGATAACACAAGTGCTATTAACCTAACTAAGAATTCCATTCAACATTCACGCACTAAACATATTGATATTCGTCATCACTTCATTCGTGATCATGTTAGTAAAAGAGATGTTGAAATTAATCTTGTTGATACAACTAAACAATTAGCGGATATTTTTACAAAGCCATTACCTAGAGATACCTATGAAAGACTGCGTATGGAATTAGGCTTATTTGATCCGTCTTCTTAATATATGCACATTTATGCCATTTTTTTCATATGCTTTTGTTTTATCTTATGCTACTATTATTTTTGATAATGTCAAAGGGGGAGAAAATATAAATATCATCAAATTGAGTTTATGAGCTTATGCATATTTTGAGGGGGAGTTCTGAGAAGTCTTGAGAACATATGTATGCCTTATTTTCATTAGCATAATAATTTTGAGTATGCATATGTTTAGGGGGAGTATATGATACATGATTTTAATATCTTATGCTACTAACCCTTACTTGTTTCAATTTGAGTTTAAATTGTCATCATCAAAAAGGGGGAGATTGAAGACCTCTTAAGCATAATGGAATACATATTTTGATGATGACAAAGGGTTTACAAAAAGTCTCAAATTGAAGATGGAGTTTAAAGATCCAAGTGGTTAGGTATTTTTAGATATTTTGTTACACACAATATTATATCATATGGTATCTACCTAAGCTCCAATGCATATCATGAAAAAGAACAAAATCGTTGTCGCCGTCGTTGGTGTGTCGTCTTACTGTTAAATCCACACGTTGATCTTGATATGAAACTCTTAATAATAATATCATAATAAAAAATAATTGTATTGTTATAATTTTTAACTTGAAAAGGCTGTAGCATTCAGAAAGATAAAAAAGTAAAATAAAATTTTGTAGGACGAAACGTTTAATTGTATCGAGTAACCTTCACGTCCAATTGCAAAAGTGATAAATTTGCAAAAGTGATAAATAGAATAACACTATTTTGCATGACAACAAAGAGAAAGGTTATAGTTACAACCTTTTTTGTTTACCATCTCTTACAACCATGTCTTATCACCGTTGATTTCCGTCAATCAACGGTCATCATTTATTGTAAATTAATAATTAATTAATAAGTTTAATTTGCTAAAATGATAATCGTTGATTGACGGAAATCAACGGTGATAAGACGACACACATAAAATAGTTCACAAATAACAGTGATACAATTCGGTGTTCCAGCAAAATATCTCTGACATCAGCCTGCTAACTATAAAAGAAATAAAAACAGTATATGTTAGCATAACATATGATTTAGCGAATAAAGAACAGAAGAATTGAACAGGTAATTGTCAGAAGTATTATTCAATGTGGTTTTTTGCTTTTGAATTTCAGAATCGTATTTTAAAAATACAGTATAAAAATAATCAAAATCCAACGCTAATCAACATTTGAAAAAAATATAACTTAAGGAATGCAGATTTTACCTGTACCAAAGAGCAACGTTATATCCAATTGACTGAAGCAATATAAATTACAGTAATCTCTGAAATACTTCTTTGTAGACTATGTTAAAGGTACTGTTTGTAACACAACCATCATCATCAAGTATCAAAATCTTCAATCCTTTTTTGCTCTTTACTCGGGATAGTGCCACATATAATTGCCCATGACTAAAGACTGGCCTGGGTAGATAAATTCCAACATGAGAAAGCGATTGTCCTTGACTCTTATTGATTGTCATGGCAAATGAAACCACGAGGGGAAATTGTCTTCTTTGGAAATTTACAGGAAAAGAATGACTTGAGGAGCTCATTGTCATTCTAGGGATTAACACATTTTCTCCTATATTGCTTCCTGTAAGAACAGTTGCCTCAACCACATGATTGCCTAATCTTGTAATAAGCAATCTTGTTCCATTGCATAAACCTCTTGATTGGTCAATATTTCTTAATAGCATGACTGGAACTTTGACCTTCAAAATTAATTTATGATCTGGAAGCCCAGAACAGGAGAAGGTATTTAAGATCTCAGGTGAGAATTCATCATCCTCAAGGGAAGAATTACCGTCTTGCTTCGAAATATTATCTGAACTTAAATATATTCTTTCGTCACCTGGAATCAAAGACATTAAGTTCTCATTTAAAATAGAAACATCTGCCAATTTTGGAGTCAGAATGGCACGTTCTTTAAAGAATGTGGGTTCTAAAATATGATCCAAGATATCAGGATACACAAAATCCATCAAATCTGAAAGTGGATTCGGTGATTCTTTAATCAATAATTCATCTGGAATTGTTATAATAGATTCTCCATCCACATCATCTCCAAGAACACCATCCCCGACTTTAAGAAGCCAATCAGAAAATTCCTTTATTTCCATTAAATTGTGAGTGTCACTTCCAGAACTAAGCCGCATGTTCTTGGTCAAAGTTAATAAATGACAATGAGACCAAAGACAAGAAGAATTAATGGTTGCATGGACTATATCTTGTCTGCTTCCATGAGGAACAACAGGTAAGATTTGCCTGAAGTCACCCCCAAGAACAACAACTTTCCCACCAAATGGTTTATCAACACAACTTGAATCAGAAAATCTAAGAACATCTCTAAGTGTTTTGTCTAGAGCCTCAAAGCAAAATCTGTGTACCATTGGAGCTTCATCCCATATGATTAGCTTTGTTTTCGCCAGCAATTCGGCAATATTAGAATTCTGCCGTATATTACATGTTGAATCCTCAGTGATCTGAATTGGAATACGAAATCTAGAGTGTGCTGTCCGGCCTCCAGGAAGCAAAAGTGATGCAATCCCGCTAGAAGCAACATTAAGTACAATTTCGCCTTTTGATCTAATGGATGCTGACAATGTATTCCAAATAAATGTCTTTCCTGTACCACCAAAGCCATATAGAAAAAAGAATCCCCCTGTACCCACTGAAACTGCCGAAATTATCTTGTCATAGACAACTTTTTGCTCATCTGTAAGGGAACTCATTAGTCTTTTATGTTCTTTAACCAAAAACAATCTGTCATACAATAATTCATCAAGCACTAAGCGGTTGTGCATATCAAGCAAAGATGCACCAGTGATGCAGGGCATTGAAGGGTAATCAGAAAGGCATTTTCCATTACTCTGTAGCACTTTATCAATTTCAGCAAGTGTTGTGTTTTTTATTTGTTCTTCAGTAAGAATTGCATCTGTAGAAACGTGGAAAACAATGAAAAAATGACAATTGAAAGTACAATTATAACAGTACTCATGGTACATTATTTTTGCCACAAAAAAGTGGTATATTCAACAGAAAAAAATAATGATAAAAAAATTATAATGCATACGATATGTTCATAATGAATACCTGGATGTCCTACTGTTGTTCTATGTCGATAAAGAACATCGTCAGAGAGAAATTGCCAACACTTCCCCCAAACATTTTCAGGTCTATTCATTGAGTTACCGAACAACAACAGAGCAAAAAGACGTCTAAGATAAGAAGCTGACTGCCAAGAACTTGCCTCCTTAATTGCATCAATGTATTCATTGTCATCATCCAAAAGTCCAAGAGAATAGCAAGCATCTTTAAATGTTGGAAACATCACCCCATTGATAGTTCTCAGGTCCTCATAACTTGTGCAACCCTTTTTAAAATTAAGAAGCATTCGAAGATAGGAATCTTCTCCACTATTTGCAGAAAAACGATTTATTCTTCCAATTGAGAATCCTTTTTTTCTAGGATGCCATTCTTGACTATTTGCATTATAAACAAAATGAGTTGGATATTCGGCATAAGTAAGATGTCTACCTTCTGGGAATTTTTTATTTGCATCCATCCAACTCTCAAAAATTGATTGTCTAAACTCCTCCCTTGTCTTTACTTCAGATATTGATGCAGTATCATGAAAAACAACGGTCTTTTCATTGGGTAAGTGAAAAGGCAATCTCATCACAGGGGGGTTTCTGTAATGAATTTCAAATCCAAATATTCTCCAAGCAGCTTCACATGCGGATACATACCTATCATAAATAAAGAATTATGTTAAATGGAGTCTAGTAAAAAAAATAATACATGCACAGTAATTCAAAAGCTAATGGAGATTAATTTCAGTACCTGCAATCATAAAACATTTTAATTTCATCATCTGAATGATGTATAGCAGCAGTAACTCTATCATTTCCTTTATGAATGTATTTAAAAAGATATTTAATAGCACTGGTCTGACAGGTATATTCCACATTAATATGAGCTTGGTACTTTAAAAGGAGTTTTGCATTATAAGGCACAACAAAACGATTATCAAGTTCAACACCATTTTTCTTCGCAACCCTCCCATTATCTCTTCTCTTATAATGAGGGAATCCGTCATCATCAATAGTCGTACGGGAACAAAAACCCTTCGGAAATTTCTTTGTACACTTTCCCTCCTTCATGCAAGGTGACTTGTAATTGTTAGCACCACAGGGACCATGCATCATGTAACTGGTGACAGCAAGAAAGAGAGAAGGATGGGTTTCCTTGTTTGGAATCTCTGCTGAAATCAATCTATCAATATCAAGTCCACTATTGGGCTTGTTAGAAGGGTGCAAGAACAACAAAATATGAGCATGAGGGAGTCCACGTTTTTGAAATTCAATTGTACAAACATCTGTTACAGTTCAATAAACGAACAACGGCCGGATTAGAAGACAATAATACATATAGAGCATTTGTGGGTTCCAGTAAAGTTGTAAAAATTGATTTTGCCCATATACTTACATGCGTTAACTCTGCCAAGAACATGTTCTTTTCTTAAATCATGGAGCAATTGGTCTAATTTGAACTTGAAAACTCTGCAAAGAATATCAGGTCGATCTTCAGCGTTTAAGTTTCTGGCCCTAAGAAACCGTGTAATCTCTGGCCACTTAGGATTGCAGGTAATTGTTATAAAAAGATGAGGATATCCAGCCCAACGGCAGATTGCAAAAGCATCCTTACAATTCTCAGCCATATATCTAGGTCCGCCTGTGAATGAAGAAGGAAGAATAATACGCTTTCCAGTTTTAACAGCTGCATCCTCCCCTTTATCCCATGCATGTATTATATTTTTGTACAACTCTGCCCTTAGTTGATTTTGATTATGGCGGATGAAATTAAGACGGTCATACTCAACCATAGTATAAGCATCAACCAGGAATTGCTGGAATAGTTTTCTGGAGTGAAGAAGAATTTGGGACTCCCCTGATCTCATTTGAAGCCTAAACGAAAAGAATTCTTTCATGCTAATCGTTGATCTTGGGTTTGTCGTACCACTGGAAATGGAAGCACGCTGGACATCATCGCGATAACCATCCTCTCCATAAGGAAATAACAAAGGATATTGTAAGCCAAGATACAGGGGATGCTTGACATCAATGCGCTGCAAAAGTCCGGTTTGTGTCTCCACAATGATGTCTCTGTCACCCATGACGTTGTCTATATCTCCTACAATCAAAGCAGCAACTTCAGATGCAGAGGGAAGATTATAAACTCTTCCATCGCTACCACGCTTTCGAATAAGCCTCAACTTCACCCCATTGAAGTCATCTTCCTTATAACGGTCTCTAGCATACCGAAAAGATTGCGCAATTCTGTTGTGCTCATCTAGCATTTCCTTCAAAGATCTCACAATACCGGGATCTAGGATGTCTTCATTGTTTGTGGGACTACATTTCCAATAACATGTAATCGTTAGTAAACTAACTATAATAACACAGATAATACACTTCAATGCACAAAAAATGCGAAAATAAACAAAGAGCAATGCCTTAGAAAATCCAATCTATTGTCAATTTCATTCTCGGTATCGTAGATATAAAGTTGAGCAAATTTTGGAGACGTGTTATCAGGCGGAATAAGGCTTCCTATTAAATGATGAACCTGTCCTCCAACTCGAAAACAGTAAGGTCCAGAACCTTCATTTACAGATCTATCAACTTTTGCACCGAAGGAGGTGAAGGCAAAAATCATGTTGTACGTTCGAATATATCGTAAAAAATGACGGCTCCTTATATCTTCATTATTGTGCAGTTGAAGCAATGTATCCGGAGCCATTTTTAAAGAAGGAAGTTTAACTTTTCCATTGCCGCAGCACAAACCGAACTCAGGCGTGCATGACTTTCTATCTTTTTTAAGTCTCTCTTCATACCACATATTTGCTCCACAATGCGTGCAGATGAAAGTGGGATCCCCAACGTCCCAATAATCTATATATATTCAAAGAGCAAAAAGTCATATTACAAAGAAAATTATAATTCAGAATAAAAATTAATCAAATTCATTTATACAACGACCTTCGTTGACAGAAGATATGTCTAACACAGCCTGATCGGGTGAATTGGTGTCTGTAGCAAACACGGCTTGGTTAAAAATATAACATAGGACGGTAGAAAAAATACATATTGTTGTCAAACATCATTAAAAAACATTGAGTTAAATAGTATACGTCGATCTTACTCTGTTGACAGACATAAGTTGAAGTACTACTTGGGCAGTTATCATTCCCTGACACGAGTTTCTCTTTAGATAACACAGTAACAGTTGAACGCAGGGTGATCGCATCCTCAGCATTAATCTCTATTCAAACATTAAAAAATACAGATTGGACACCCTATTAAGCATTGCATTAGAAAAAAAATCAAACGTTGAAATCCATATCCATGTAGTAATGACGTATTAAATGTTTAAACTCACAGGTAACCTAACCTGTTAAATCAGGCATTCTACTAACGGAATTGAGTGCGCTTGTGAATTTCTTTGAATTCTTCCTCTGAGCAATGATACCTTTGCGTCTCATCCTAGCATTTTTGCTATCTACAAAAAAGATAAGAACTATAGTATTATTATAATAATTCATAATAAATTTTTATCATCTTATTCTATAACATGATATATATAGAAACCATAAAAGGATTTTTTTCATTAAAGATTACCTCGATGTGGATTTGAATTATTAACTACTTCAGCAATTGGGGAGGAAATAGTTAAATTTGTTCGTACGTCATTTATTTCATTAAGCCTGCTCGGTCCACACAGTCACACTAAATTACAATAATGTGCAATTGCAAATTTGTAGCTCTACAAAAAAAAAACAAAAAATTCTTACCTATCAACGGGTGAGTTCGAGCACGAAGAAGGATTCCCTACACAAAATTGAGACCATAAGTTCAATTTTCATGTCAGTAATAAAAAAATGACATTTTATATCAGGAAGTCACGGAACAAATTTCATAAACACAGTTGAAGAAGAAGTTTGCTGACCATTAGAAATATCACGAAGAGGCTGTCTACAACTGCTACCACCACTATGCATATTGGTAATTTCAGAAAGACTGCGCATTGAAAACAACAAAAAGTAAATTGGTATGATGATGTCCAATAACTATAAGGAGTAAAGATTATTCACTTTGGTTTTTGGTAAATTAACATTTGAGGGTAATTTTGATTACCAAAAAAAAAAAAATTAACATTTGAGGGAGACAACTTACGTTCCAAAATTGGAGGGAGAAGCAGCAGAAATATCTTCTTGACAATATGAATAATAACAATTAGACCATAGATACAAAGTCTATGAGAAATATGAATAATAAAATTAAGATAGGAATATAATGCAGAATAATAATTTAGTCATACCCATTGACGGAAAATTTGGAATACACTCTGTAGGGGAGGAACTACTTAACAACTCATTGAAACAACTCGTTTTTTTTGTATTTCTCCAAGGAATCTCTGTTCATAAAATAAAAGCAACAAACATGGTAAAAAAAAAGACCGACTATGATGCTAAATAACCAAGAAATTAAAAGATAATGTAAACATAAAAAAGAACATTTTTGTTATTACCATCAGAAGTATCACGAATACACTGTCTACTGCATGTGCAATCGTTCCCCACATTAGTTACTTGAGAAATGCTAAATAGTATACAAAATAAAATTAAAACGTTAAATAATAATAACACACATGCTATTCTTACTGATAATTTTGCTGCACAAGAAAAAACGATAAAGAGAACTTGCCTGGGAAAAGGAGAAGCAGAAAATGTAGGAACATTTTCTACACAATAACGAAAAAAAAATCAGATGGTAATATACTTCAACAAAGAAAACTTGCATATTGTTTCTGCCGTACCTTTCAATGCAAACCTTTCATGACTGTGCTGTCTCTTTCGTGAAGTAGTTTTCATTGCTGATAGATTACTATTCATTATGGGATGCAAAGGAAATAAACAAACGCATCAGATGGGATATTGGATGTCATACCAGCGCAACAGTAAATGATTTCTAACAGTATCAATCCAAACAAATATCAACGTTTATTGGCATTTATTAATTTGTTTACAAATTTAAAAGTCCATCACACTAATTCGAAATTCAGGGGAGCATTAAAAATAACTTCAAACGAAACGTCAAGCAATTACTAATAATGAAATTAATTGTTATAAATTGGTATAACGGGGAATTTTAAATGACATCCCTAAACTGAAACACGTTGTACTAAAGAAATTCACACATTTGGCAAAAAGAAAAAGTAAAGCTGATAACAAAATATTAAAAGGAATTTTTTTTGCAAACTTTGGTAAAAATGAAGAAGCGAAGTTGATATCAAAATATTAAAAAATAAATATTAAGGCCTTGGTACACTGTCAAAGTTCAACACATGATAATATGCCACAGAATAAGGAAAATGCCAATAGCTCCTCATTAAAAAAAAAAAATCTCCGTTTTTATTGGCATTTATTAATTTGTTTAAAAAATTAAAGTTCCAACACACTAATTCAAAATTCAGGGGAGCATTAAAAATAACTTCACACGAAACGTCAAGCAATTACTAATAATGAAATTAATTGTTATCAATTTGTATCATGGGGAATTTCAAATGACATCCCTAAAATTGAAATGATATCAAAATATTAAAAAATAAATATTAAGGCCTTGGTACACTGTCAAAGTTCAACACATGATAATATGCCACAGAATAAGGAAAATGCCAATAGCTCCTCGTTACAAAAAAAATCTACCGTTTTTATTGGCATTTATTAATTTGTTTAAAAATTTAAAGGTCCAACACACTAATTCAAAATTCAGGAGAGCATTAAAAATAACTTCACACGAAACGTCAAGCAATTACTAATAATGAAATTCATTGTTATCAATTTGTATCATGGGGAATTTCAAATGACATCCCTAAAATTGAAATGATATCAAAATATTAAAAAATAAATATTAAGGCCTTGGTACACTGTCAAAGTTCAACACATGATAATAGGCCACAGAATAAGGAAAATGTCAATAGCTCCTCGTTACAAAAAATCGACCAATCTACCGTTTTTATTGGCATTTATTAATTTGTTTACAAATTTAAAAGTCCATCACACTAATTCGAAATTCAGGGGAGCATTAAAAATAACTTCAAACGAAACGTCAAGCAATTACTAATAATGAAATTAATTGTTATAAATTGGTATAACGGGGAATTTTAAATGACATCCCTAAACTGAAACACGTTGTACTAAAGAAATTCACACATTTGGCAAAAAGAAAAAGTAAAGCTGATAACAAAATATTAAAAGGAATTTTTTTTGCAAACTTTGGTAAAAATGAAGAAGCGAAGTTGATATCAAAATATTAAAAAATAAATATTAAGGCCTTGGTACACTGTCAAAGTTCAACACATGATAATATGCCACAGAATAAGGAAAATGCCAATAGCTCCTCGTTACAAAAAAAAATCTACCGTTTTTATTGGCATTTATTAATTTGTTTAAAAAATTAAAGGTCCAACACACTAATTCAAAATTCAGGGGAGCATTAAAAATAACTTCACACGAAACGTCAAGCAATTACTAATAATGAAATTAATTGTTATCAATTTGTATCATGGGGAATTTCAAATGACATCCCTAAAATTGAAATGATATCAAAATATTAAAAAATAAATATTAAGGCCTTGGTACACTGTCAAAGTTCAACACATGATAATATGCCACAGAATAAGGAAAATGCCAATAGCTCCTCGTTACAAAAAAAATCTACCGTTTTTATTGGCATTTATTAATTTGTTTAAAAATTTAAAGGTCCAACACACTAATTCAAAATTCAGGGGAGCATTAAAAATAACTTCACACGAAACGTCAAGCAATTACTAATAATGAAATTAATTGTTATCAATTTGTATCATGGGGAATTTCAAATGACATCCCTAAAATTGAAATGATGCAAACTTTGGTAAAAATGAAGAAGCGAATGATATCAAAATATTAAAAAATAAATATTAAGGCCTTGGTACACTGTCAAAGTTCAACACATGATAATATGCCACAGAATAAGGAAAATGCCAATAGCTCCTCGTTACAAAAAAAATCTACCGTTTTTATTGGCATTTATTAATTTGTTTAAAAATTTAAAGGTCCAACACACTAATTCAAAATTCAGGGGAGCATTAAAAATAACTTCACACGAAACGTCAAGCAATTACTAATAATGAAATTAATTGTTATCAATTTGTATCATGGGGAATTTCAAATGACATCCCTAAAATTGAAATGATATCAAAATATTAAAAAATAAATATTAAGGCCTTGGTACACTGTCAAAGTTCAACACATGATAATATGCCACAGAATAAGGAAAATGCCAATAGCTCCTCGTTACAAAAAAAAAATCTACCGTTTTTATTGGCATTTATTAATTTGTTACAAAAAAAAATCTACCGTTTTTATTAAAAATTTAAAGGTCCAACACACTAATTCAAAATTCAGGGGAGCATTAAAAATAACTTCACACGAAACGTCAAGCAATTACTAATAATGAAATTCATTGTTATCAATTTGTATCATGGGGAATTTCAAATGACATCCCTAAAATTGAAATGATATCAAAATATTAAAAAATAAATATTAAGGCCTTGGTACACTGTCAAAGTTCAACACATGATAATATGCCACAGAATAAGGAAAATGCCAATAGCTCCTCGTTACAAAAAAAAATCTACCGTTTTTATTGGCATTTATTAATTTGTTTAAAAATTTAAAGGTCCAACACACTAATTCAAAATTCAGGAGAGCATTAAAAATAACTTCACACGAAACGTCAAGCAATTACTAATAATGAAATTCATTGTTATCAATTTGTATCATGGGGAATTTCAAATGAAATCCCTAAAATTGAAATGATATCAAAATATTAAAAAATAAATATTAAGGCCTTGGTACACTGTCAAAGTTGAACACATGATAATAGGCCACAGAATAAGGAAAATGTCAATAGCTCCTCGTTACAAAAAATCGACCAATCTACCGTTTTTATTGGCATTTATTAATTTGTTTACAAATTTAAAAGTCCATCACACTAATTCGAAATTCAGGGGAGCATTAAAAATAACTTCAAACGAAACGTCAAGCAATTACTAATAATGAAATTAATTGTTATAAATTGGTATAACGGGGAATTTTAAATGACATCCCTAAACTGAAACACGTTGTACTAAAGAAATTCACACATTTGGCAAAAAGAAAAAGTAAAGCTGATAACAAAATATTAAAAGGAATTTTTTTTGCAAACTTTGGTAAAAATGAAGAAGCGAAGTTGATATCAAAATATTAAAAAATAAATATTAAGGCCTTGGTACACTGTCAAAGTTCAACACATGATAATATGCCACAGAATAAGGAAAATGCCAATAGCTCCTCGTTACAAAAAAAAATCTACCGTTTTTATTGGCATTTATTAATTTGTTTAAAAAATTAAAGGTCCAACACACTAATTCAAAATTCAGGGGAGCATTAAAAATAACTTCACACGAAACGTCAAGCAATTACTAATAATGAAATTAATTGTTATCAATTTGTATCATGGGGAATTTCAAATGACATCCCTAAAATTGAAATGATATCAAAATATTAAAAAATAAATATTAAGGCCTTGGTACACTGTCAAAGTTCAACACATGATAATATGCCACAGAATAAGGAAAATGCCAATAGCTCCTCGTTACAAAAAAAATCTACCGTTTTTATTGGCATTTATTAATTTGTTTAAAAATTTAAAGGTCCAACACACTAATTCAAAATTCAGGGGAGCATTAAAAATAACTTCACACGAAACGTCAAGCAATTACTAATAATGAAATTCATTGTTATCAATTTGTATCATGGGGAATTTCAAATGACATCCCTAAAATTGAAATGATATCAAAATATTAAAAAATAAATATTAAGGCCTTGGTACAATGTCAAAGTTCAACACATGATAATATGCCACAGAATAAGGAAAATGCCAATAGCTCCTCGTTACAAAAAAAATCTACCGTTTTTATTGGCATTTATTAATTTGTTTAAAAATTTAAAGGTCCAACACACTAATTCAAAATTCAGGAGAGCATTAAAAATAACTTCACACGAAACGTCAAGCAATTACTAATAATGAAATTCATTGTTATCAATTTGTATCATGGGGAATTTCAAATGACATCCCTAAAATTGAAATGATATCAAAATATTAAAAAATAAATATTAAGGCCTTGGTACACTGTCAAAGTTCAACACATGATAATAGGCCACAGAATAAGGAAAATGTCAATAGCTCCTCGTTACAAAAAATCGACCAATCTACCGTTTTTATTGGCATTTATTAATTTGTTTACAAATTTAAAAGTCCATCACACTAATTCGAAATTCAGGGGAGCATTAAAAATAACTTCAAACGAAACGTCAAGCAATTACTAAAATGAAATTAATTGTTATAAATTGGTATAACGGGGAATTTTAAATGACATCCCTAAACTGAAACACGTTGTACTAAAGAAATTCACACATTTGGCAAAAAGAAAAAGTAAAGCTGATAACAAAATATTAAAAGGAATTTTTTTTGCAAACTTTGGTAAAAATGAAGAAGCGAAGTTGATATCAAAATATCAAAATGCTACGTAAATAAAAGAAAAAGTAAAACAGCAAAACAAAAAAATAAAAAATGAGAATTTTAATCACAAAATAAAGTACCCCTAAAACCCTTTATCCTTGCAAGCTGAAGTATTATAACATTTTGAGCAATCTGATTCTTTGCTAAGAAAGTTTGGACCTCGTCTACGTATGACTCCCACAAAGTGCATTCAAGTTTCTAACCCCTATCATGATATATAAACAAAAGACTCATAAGAAATGATGTAAAATCCCATTCTCTTTAAATTCAAAAACACATAAGAAATTACATTACAATACTATCAGAAATATAGATAACATAAATACCTCAGGTTGTCAAGCTCCACGACAACCATTTTTGTATTCCTACCAGAGATGACATGCTCACGAACTTCCCCAATTCCAGACAGCAAACCAATGACGTCTACACAACAATTAACATGGGTTTCAGCCTTACGTCCAATATACAAAATCTTAATTGAAAGCGAATAACACAATACACCAATCCCATCACCTATTAAATAAGGAGAGTCAGATGATTCTTTCTCAATAACGTCAAATTCAGCAAAATCAAAACCACGCTCAGGAATCGTAGCATCAACAATGGATTTCACGTCCGTCCTCAAGTTGAAAGACAGACGATATTCATGCCGTGTTGGCCTGAAATTACCCGTATTCAACCCAACTCCAATTTTTTTTATAAAATAAGCATCACCCTCACGAATTTTCTTCCGAACCTGCAAAGTACCCTTGGCCGTAGCATGGATCCTTCCACCCTATAAAATGAAAACACGCAACAAAGCAAAAATAAAAATAAAAATGACAATGAGCTACCGAAAAGATAAAAACATTAAAAAAAAAGAAAAAATACATTACCCGTTCGTCGACCAAAACCATATCCACATTGTCATCAAAATCTTTTCGATTAAAACTGGGAACCTTCCAACACCTAACTACACGCACTTTAATCCTCCACTCTTCTTTCGTCGGATTAAGATCCTTTACAAAGTCGTATTTTGAGGACATTATGTTGAACGATAAAATCAGAGGAGGAGTAGAGAAATGGACCAAAGAAGATACAAAATGCTCGATGCAGACCAAAAGGCAAAAGCAACACCAAATATCGTTTTTATACATGCAATGAATCTTACTGGTTAAGTAATTTTCTAAAGCAGAAAAAGTAATTTTCTATGATAAATTTTAATTTTCCAAAGCAACTCTATCTTAATGGTTAAGTTTCCAAAACAACCCGTATCAGCACTACAACTATTTTTAATACATTCAATGAATACATAGAAAATTTCAAAACATCTTTTAATTATTTTAACTTTTCCAACCCATTTCACGTTGAAAGTTTAAATTTTGAATCCAGAATCGAGAAGCCCATTAATACATCTGTCTGCCACCTATAAAAAATAATTGTACAGACTATTTACTTTTGTTTCAAAAAAAATTATTTACCGTAAAAAAATATTTCCCAAAGAAGTAAGTTTTCAAGACATCCTCTAGTGTGAACAAAAAGCTGAGATTTAAGGAGAATGCGACACCTCAGCTAACTTTCCAAAATTTGGTTCTACTTTCTATATAGTAAGATGTTGTAGGAAAAGTGATTGTGTAATGTTATAGAGATTCGTTTTGCGTGCCGTGATTTCCTTTTTTCCTTTTTTCTTTAAAAAGTGTGGGCCCCACAAAATACTCTGTGTGTAGGAAAGTTTATTGTGTCATGTTAAATGACAAATGCAAACCCCTATTACATTTATTATGAATCAATTCTTAGATGAAAGTAGGGTTGGCAAAATGGGTCAATCCTATTCAACCCGACCCAACCCGTGTTCAACCTAAAAAAACGAGTCGGGTTAGGGTTGGCTCGCAAAAATGATTTTTTTTTCATTAATACTGTAACTTCTAAATTTTCTTCCTAAATTATTAATTCATTCAATACAAAGACATTATACAGATAAGCCATAGAAAATTCCTTTTGCATTTGGACTTGGACTTATTGGCAGTTGGCACCACATTCAAACTGTCACATATACTGTAAAAAAAGGTCCTTAATGCACGATTTTTGACTTATTGACAGCTGTAGGGTATTTTCGTTTGGGTCTTTGGAATTGAGATTTAGCTTTTCACTTTACCTTTGTTAATCTTTATGCTTTTATATTAAAAAAAAACATAATCCGCGAGCCAACCCGTTTGACCCGTGGGTTGACTCAGTTTTTTACAAGTTGAAACGAGTCGGGCTGACTCGAGTTACTAACTCATTTTCCCTAACCCAACCCGGCTCATTTTAGCCGAGTTACGAGCCAACCCTCATTTTTGTCAAACCTAGATGAAAGTATACAAATTTTATAACATATTTCTTTAATTTAAAGCCTTTTAGATTTATTTTTTTAAATAATCGATCTTAATTAATTTTTTGAGGTGAATTAGATCCCTCCAGTGTTCCCACGGGCCTAATTCTTTTGAGCCATCTATAGAACTAATTCGAAATTCAAAACAGTGGTAAAAGATTATTACGGGATGCTCATGTCTCTCCCAAAACATAAACATGAGGCAATAATATATTTCACTACATCAAATGCCACATTAGGGAGGCGCAAAAAATATCATAATCTCCTAAGTCCTACCACTGTTTTGCGCCTCCCTAATGCTCAGTCTCCCTGCAACCATCCACTTGGTTAAAGTCTTTTAGATTTGATTACAAAAAAAAAAAGTCTTTTAGATTTAAAATCACTTATCTTATCTTGTTTTTTATTTTTATTTTTTATTTTTATATAAAAGAATGGAGATAGCTAGAACCCAACACTAAATCAATTAGCTATGAAAAATTTAGTATATATATTATGTCACAAACCAATTCTTTCAAAACTCAACTTATTGAAATACATATGGAATAATTTATACTTAAAACCATTCAATTATGTGCGAGCATTGTAAGCCACATAAAATAATTTAAATAAACTTGATGACCTATTTCCAAAAAAAAATAAATAAACTTGATGACCGTTGAGAACTCGAGAAATAGGCAAATAGCAATGCGTTGCATTATTAACTCGGTTACCACAACTGCCAAGAGCCTACCAAACAAGCACAACATACATATTTATTAAGAGTGTATTGAAGAGCCAAAAAAACTCAATTGTATTGTGAATTAAATTGCACTATATTTAAAAAAATTGAATTTTAAGAATCATGAACTAAACTGATTTTTAATCTCGTTCATAAAATGGATTGGTTTTTTTTTTCTTTCTTCTTTATTGTTTTTCTCTGTCTCTCTTCTTTATTTATTTATTTATTTTATTTATTTATTTATTGCTTTTTTTTAATTTCTAATATAATTTTTTTTTCCCTCAAATTTTTTTTTTTTTTTTCTTTTTACTTAGGTTCAGAACTGATTTTGAAAATAAATTTTGAACTGATTCAAAATTACTTCAGAACTTTTGAATTGAACTGAATTGAATTGGTTCGAAAAAATAAATCAATTAACTTATTTGATTTGAATTATTTTTTTCAGTTCGGCAAAAAATTGAAACACCGTAATTATTACCCTTTCGTGGTCACTTAATCTCGAATCCTCAACTAACATATTTAAATGTTTTGAATTCTCATTTCACTACGCAACCTCACATTGCGTATTTTCCGACTTTGTCAGTGTAATTTAATGTTAATAAACTCATATCAACCATTGATTGGATTAGGATAATACGGCAATAAATTATTAATTCAATTGGTGGATTATAAAATGAATTTATATAATAATATAATAAATAAATATACAATTAGAATTATTATAATATTTTAAGTTTTTACACTATTGTAAATAACAGTTCCCCCTTTAGTTTTTTTACTTAAAGTATTATCATGTCATAACCTTTTTGACTAAAAACTAAAAAGTCAAATATTTGTCCTTCTTTAGAGAGTGAAGTTTGTTAATCCTCTGCTCAACCTATTGTATTCCTCCCTCTCCTCCTTTCTCATAGAAAATTGAAATTCAAAATTTTAATAATATATTCTACGAAAAAAATATATTATAAATTTTAATAACAACTTACTTATTGATGTCCATATTGAATATTGAAAAACAATTAGGAAGAATCGGAACCAAAACTTTTTACTTTAAATTATTCTATTATACTAGTTGATACAACCTTCTATGCCAAAATAAATTTCATTTGACTATGCGTATAAATAATATGTTGTTTTAGTTTTATGATGACTTGCTCTCATCCTTTTCGCCAAGCATCATTACATAACTTGCTTGAAATACTAAAATTTAGAGATGGGATTGAAGAAGCGGGTTAGAAATTAGCATGTTGTAGCAAATTAAAACCCTTAATTATTAAAAGGAATTAAATTAATATGCTGTATTAATAATAATTAGAAATTTATTAATTGCAAATTGGGTAGAACTGTCAAACAGAGTAGAGTAGTTTATGAAGTTATAATATATCTCTTAATTAGCAATTACTTCTTTTTTACTCGTTAGTTTTCTTGTTTTTTGCTGAATTGTCAGAGACAAGAAATAAGAAAGAAAGAACAACCAAAAATTTGAGTCATATAATAAAACTCAATCGATGCATACAATTATATGCCTTATTCGGTAAAGTTTGAAGTTACAAAAATCTAGAAAAGTCTCTCCCAAAACATAAGCATCCCGTAATACAAGCAATAATATATTTCACTACATCAACAATTAAAAGAAATAAGAAGAAGAAAACTCTTACAAGTAAAAATCATGCCGATACAAGGCTAATTTGTTTTACATATACATTTTATGTGCCTTGTATTTAAAAATTTGGAAAATTTATTAAAAATAATTTAACACCTTGTATTTATTTATGTTACGACGTGAAACTCTTGGATATATTCAACACTTTGTACATTTCACATTTTATATGACCTTGGATATACTCTTTAAGAATAAGAGTGAGGATATTATAACTATCAAAAACTCTTACTATTAATTTACTACCCATCACATTATCATTGGATCAAAGAGAGAGAATGTTAAAAAAAATTGAAGGGAGAGAAAATCTTAATCTAATAGTGATTAGATAGGTAGTAAGATGGTAGTGGAAAATTTTGGTAGTTAAAATATCTTTCTTATAATAATAATAGAATATTTTTTAATATTAAACTCCACACGAAACCCAAAAAAGAGGTAGCCTCTTCGAGCTTTCGAAAACAAGAAATCAGAATAACAATCATTCAAGTTTCAACAGAAAAAGTTGATATTCAAATTAAATACCGTATTAGCCACATTATGATTTCATGATTATCCCAAAAGAAAACAGTAAAAAATCAGCATAAAAAGAAACACCAGAAAAAGGTTTGATAGGCTTATTTTCCTTTATATCATAAAAAAAAGTCTTAATAGGTTAGACTGGAACAACACTATTGCCGTATGCATTTTTTTTATAAATATTTTTCTGATTTGGTGCAGGTCATGTGATTAAGGCTTTAAATTCATCCTAAAAAGAATAATAAAAATGATCGAATACATATTCTTATCCTACATGTTCAATTCACTGACGCCAACTAAATTATCATTATTTTGATATGATATTCATGTTTTAAATTTAATATTAAACGTACAGGCCTAGATTGCATGTATTAAATTTAATAATTCTTGAGGGCACTTCACTTTTTTCTTCATATCTATTACTTCCTGAAATAATACAACTAGAGTTAATAGGATGAGGAAATTACGCGAGATTAGTAATTATCAATTAGATGAAAAGAAACTAGGTAAATCTAAAGTGATATATAGGTAAGTATCTCTATAATATGCGTCCACGAGGAGACCATGTGACTAGGAGACCATTATCAATGACCTAAGCAACAATCAACCATAATGAAAAAAGTTTAACACCATGTTTCAATTCAAGAAATACACGGAGTTAATGAGTCTTTTCATTTATATGATTTATACTTGGTTCATTCTTAACCAATGTGAGACTTCACTACTTACACGTGAATTCCCAACATTCTCTTCCTTAAATGTGAGTCTCAAAGCCAATATCATCTCCCCTTTAAGCAATTGCTTATTCGAGTATTTATGGGGTTGTGGCCGGAGGAAGCCCATGGCAGATAGCATCAATGGAAAACAATAATTCAACATGATATGTGGGTCCAATGCTATGTCCAAACCCAAACTTTAAGTCATTGATTTCATGAATTCTTCCACTTATATGGTCCACACAGCCTATTCTTAAATAATGTGGTACCTCACAACTCACTCTTAAATTCCCAATAATGTATAGTATTTTTTTTTATATTATAAGTACTCACATGAGTCTCTTTACTATTTTTTTCACCCTCTTCTTTAGTGAAAAGGTGAATAACATCAGTCTCATGCTATCATCGTTAGTGTTATTCATCTTGAATGTATCACAAAGTTGTAAGAATGTAGTTATGAAAAAATTGGGCTCTTCTAATCTCCTCTCCCACAAACTGAATTTGTTGCATAACTGATAACAATGATGACTTCAATTCAAAATTCTAGTATTTAAGATGGGTCTCACAATGCTAGAGACACCTCTTTGCATTAGAAATGACATAGTCTCTCATGGTACATCTATGAGCATTTTGTTGGGACAATGTCCCTCTTATAATGTGGAAGCAGCATAGGTCGTCAAGTGGAGCACACCAGCTAGTCACTTGGAGGTCGGCCTACTTGTCAATAGGTTAGCCCTATTACAAAAGAAAAAAAACACAGAAAACAAAGATTGAGAAAAAGAGAGAAACACATAATGTTAATTTTTACCGTGAAAAATCATCTTTAAGGTAGAGAAGTAAAAACCACGAGACCTAGTCTAGCAAAATGTCCACTATGTAAATAATGAGGTTACAATAATTCAAGCTTCCCTAGTAATACTAGAAGTACACTCTCAAATTTCAAATACAATGACGGTATACAAGGTTCTTCTATGAAAATGTCATTTTCTCAAACTTCCATTCGAAGGAATACACTGAGTCTCTTAGCTTAAGTGTTTTACCTTCCACAAATAGTTTCATCCATTATATACAATGAGGAATGACTCTTCACATTCTTCTAGAATCTTCTTCATATATAAATGGGGTTGTTGCATTTAATGAGGTGGTTGTTCAGACATTGAGCAATGCACTAACAAATGTCATGCATGTCCAGCCACCAAACATTAAATGAAGAACACACAACATGTTGGTATGCTCTATAATGTTGTCATATGCTTAAGAAGATTTAGTTTCTTTTAGTTTTCTTTCTCTAGTAGCTTTTTTTTTGTATAACCTGGAGGTATCCCCATTCAACCTCCTCCGGTCACCTTGCCCTCGGGGTACGGTCCTGTAGGCTAGCCCCTCATTGGAACAACGGATGCATTGAGCTTCGCTACCGGAGAAAGGATGAGACTAATCCCCAATCGAGGAGGGAGGCACATCCTCTGCCCCCAAAGATTTTCCAAGAATTTGCTTGAGGTAGGGTCTGAACCCCTGACTCAAGCAAACCCTTGAGAGCTCAGTTGCCAACTGAGCTACCCTTGGGGGTTAGCTTTTTTGTTCCTTCTCATTGATTTTTTTCTCCTTTTAGTTTTCTTCTTCTAATAGCTTTTTTTTATTCCTCCTCATTGCTTTTTCTTTCTGTAAATCAAATTTTTATAGTACCAAAGTCAGTAGTACCTCACATAATCCAAAAGAGAGATTAGAAAAAGGGAATAATAAACATAATAAAAATAGGGATACCTAATTCCATTTTGCCTACCCCTTTCATTACCGTTCGATTACAATCTAATCCAACAACCCATATTTGTGAAATAAAATAAACCCTTTTCCCTTTTATTTCTTCTCACTTCCTCCCACACCCTTTCTCTCTTCCTCTACACCATATCGGAGACATTTTTTTTCCTTCATAGTTGGTGTCTGCCGCCGTGGACCTGTTTAACCCCCTACCCTCTCCAACTCCATGTTAAGTGAGAAGCTTTGCTACTTCAGAAAAAAAATTGGAAAAAAAAAACCTATTATTTTTCTACAACTCTATCCAAAGCGGCGGTGCCACAAGGTGGGTTCTTATGCGAATTGCTTGTGCGAAAAGGGTTTATCCATGATTCCTTTTTCTGCACCATGATTCCGAATTTCTTGTGCAAAATGGGTTTATCCATTTTTATGTAATATACAAAATAAGGATCATATTCATGGCTTCATCCCATATCATTGTTTTTTGTGAGACTATGAATTAATAGAACTTAACAATTATAAATATATATTGATATATTTCATTTATGAATAAGAAGAAAGGATCCTCCTATTTATCCAAAAAAAAGATCGTCCAAATCCAGATTTGAGGTTCCAAATCATTCTTAGTCATTCATACCCACAATCTAATTTATCGTGTTGCCTTTTGATTTTGGATCTGTCAATTACAAGTGTATCAAGAAGGATGACTGCAATTTTCAAAAAAGAAGAAGAAGAAGAAGGATGGTTGCTGCAGCCGAGGAAGAGAGAAAGGGGAGGAGAGAGAAAGGGTGAGGGAGGGAGTGAGAAGAAAGAAAGGGAAAAAAGAGTTTATTTTATCTCGTAAATATAGACCGTTAGATTAGATTGTAATCAAACGGTAATGAAATGGTAGGTAAAGGAAAGCAAATTGGGAGGAGGCAGAATAACCTATCATGTAAAAATAAAAAAATACTATAAATTAAAAATAATTTAAAAGCAAAAAGCAAAAAGAAAAAGAAAAAGTCCAATCTAGGGTATTGCTTACAACTCATATTTGCTGAGCAATAGAGCTTGGAAATGGGTTCAGATCTTTGCACAAAAATTTGAAGATCTAAAGATAATAACAATGATTTGATAGATAAGGGCAAAGATTTGAGATTATGGGAATGCAAGTTATAATGTTCAGTTGCAAGAAAGAAGAAAGATGAGTGAGAGAAAGTGATAAAAATCGTGGAGAAAGAAAATGCTGGTGACACCTTTGATATTGGCCTCTGACCAATATTTTGTTTGAATAACCGATTTAGTTACTCAAGTAAATGAAAGTCAACGACAGATTAAACAAGAAAAGATTGATATATTATTTTAAAATGAAATATATTGGTATATAGTTTTAAAGTAGATAAGGTAGTAAAATTTTAATAAATAGAAGCAAAATGATCCATCAATCAAGGAATCTCTTTGCCTTGTACAATCGCCTGATGAGACGCGGAACCAGCATTCGAACTGGTTCTGGTAAATAAAAGACAACATGTTGCGCAACAATATTAAATAGTATCATTGCTTCTGCATTAATTTTTTTTTATCATGCCTCAATGCAAGTTTAGATAGCATACATAGATGTTAATCCATTATAAATGTGTTAAGCTTTTTGTTAATTTGTTATTTTATTTTAAATTGTTGTAAATAAATGGTTGTTATTTGACCCAATCTTTAGGAACGAAGAAGTAGTGGATATGATCAATTGATTTTTTTTTTTTTTAATTAGTAGTGGAGTCGTTAGTAGTATAAGTTATTTCTTAGTTTTAGAGTATGTAACTGTTTATTTAAACTTCCATCAAGATGAATAAAATTATCAGAATAGGCAAGAGGTCATGCTTTTTCAGTAAAGTCATAATTCTATTTGAGGTCAGACATCTACAATACAGCCAAATTTCCATTTTTATGTATGTAGCTATTGATACAAGCATTGGGAGAACTTCACCCCAAAAACTAGGTCAAAAAGTAGGAAAGGCCAAAGTCCATATAAATCCCACATTATTCACTCATATAACCAATATGAAACTCAAGTCTCATATATTGCAATTAGATTGTAACATTCCACCACGCTCCGCAGCTTGGCATCCAAGTAGGCTGGCTTTGCGCTAATCTTTTACTAGCACGGGGCAAACATTGCAATGCTAGTGTCACCACCCATGCCACTCGATTGTAACTGGGAGACATAGTAGAAGGCTCTGATACTAATTGATATGAACTTTGGGAGAACTTTATCTCAAAAGGTAGCTCAAGAGCAGTGGCGGACCCAGATTTTTTTTTTATGTGTGCATACTTAAGGTGGGGGTTCGGGGGCAGCGCCCCCGAAGATTTTTTTTATAGAAAATTTTAAATGTATTAATTGTAGGGGTTAATTGATTAAAAATCAACCTCTATCGATATCTGTTTGATCCAAAGTTGACCACTTTTGCTTCACAAAAAAATATGAAAAATCTCATGCGATTCTCCTCCACTTGATGAAGATTGAATTTCAGGAATCATTGATGTCCATTAAGGTTTGGAGCTAATAAGGTTTATGTTTCAAAAAAAGAAGAGGATACAAAGCAATGGATAGAGTTTAAGCTTTAAGCTTTTAATTATATGGGTTGGTTGAGTTGGGCTTGGGCATGAGCCTATTTTTATTTTTTTCTTTTCAATCTTCCAATTTTTTTTTTTACTTGACCTAAATCACCTACTCCTTTAAAATTTTTTTTTTCAAATTTTTGTGTCTGCATGTGCAGACACATGCAACAACACCGGTCTGCCTCTGCTCAAGAGATAGGAGAGCTCAAAATCGATATAAATCCCATATTAATCACTTCTATAATTAATGTGGGACTCAAGTCTTATACCTTTGTAATTAAAAATGACTATTTGTCCAAGTTTTTTTTTTGGTCAAATCCAAGCTTTAAAAGAATAATGGATGTTTATTTATGGGAAAAATGTGTATCATTTTAAAGGACGTAAATTTGTCTCATTTTAAGAGAGAGTAAGAGATAAATAAAGGAGGAGAGAGAGTTGTTAAAAAAAAAAATAAAGGTGTGGATTCCACCTCTTTATGAGAATAAAATGATATAAATTATTTTTTATTTATTTATTTTGCTTGGCTGGTCACCACTAACATTTAAAACAAGACATTGACTTTTAAAGCCATTCCCATCATGACAAGTTTTTTTTTTTTTTTTTTCTAAAAAAAAAAAAATCAGTGTGGACGTTCATTTCTTTAGTACAGCTGTATTCTTTTTCAATGTTTCTTGCGTTGCGTTGTGTCGTTGCCGTTCCATTTGGATCACTGCAAACGACACTCCGTCTGCTCTTCCCCCACACGTAATCTCTCACTTCGTTTCCAAAGTCCAAACGATGCGCAACCACTAACCATCACCCAACTCGGTGCACGTTAGTGCTACTCACGTGGGCGCGACACGTGTGAGATAACTAAAAGGACATCTCTTAAGTCGCGGAAACATTGGATCTAGTGTACTTCATCTCATTCGGTTACCTTGTAACCACATCTAGAGGCATTTCACATGGCTTCCACCATTATAGTAAACTCATTCATTTAGTGTTAATTTTTTTTTTGATACATTGTTTTAGCTCGTTAGTAGTGTATCACTCCGCGTTGTACCTAAAAATTTAAAAAGAAAATAAAACTTCAGATTATAAAATAAAATAAATAAATATCATTATTTCACTTGAAAATGTGTGATGCTACGCAACATGTAGATGAAAGGTTTTCTGGAACGACTATTTCTTATCGGTTTGATTTCTGTTTTGAAAAAATAGGTTTTTAATTTTCAAAATAAAAAAATAAAAAAATTCATTTGGTAAGATTTGTTTTGTAAAAAAATGTTTTGAAAATTATAACTATTTTTTTTTTTAAAATCAAATTTAGAGAATATGTATGAGTTTTTTTTATATTTTGTTTTGGTTTTTAAATTTAAAAAAGAAAAAAATATATAAAAAACAACTGTTTTCATAACTATTTTACAAAATAATTTTAAGAACAAAAAATCAGAACACAATTAAATAGAACCTATATTTCTTGCTTTAGTAATTTGTTGCTTAGAAGCACTACTATGCCGGAGAGAATTTAGTATGGACCGGGATCACTAATTTTTACGTGGTCCCTTAGTATAAATGAGGGGTAAAATTAAAAAAGAGAAAAATAGCAAGGATAAAAAAGGAAGAAAAAAATTAATGTTGTAAGAGAGAATACCAAATCATTAAGTGGTCCTGGAACACAAAAGATATTTCCGCTATGCTGGGTGAAAAGTTTGTCCACATCATCAAGAAGAAAATTTTCATCCCAACAATACAAACCAAGCGTTATTAAACTTTGAAGAAATAATTTACGATATTTTTTATTTTTATTAGTAATTACAAAAAGTTCACATTACTTTAATTTATTTCTTGTTTTTAAATATTTATATATTATTTTCATCGTTTCCTATATAATTTTTAAAAAACAAAAAACAAAGTAAACAAAATATTATTTTTGTAATTATTAATGAAAATTACAAATATATATATATATATATATTTGCAAATAAAACATTTCTTGTCCTGTCATAGATATGTTAAAAAGGGTAAGCAAATACAAGTAATTCATCTTTGCAAATGTTATTATAACATGGTAAAATTATTAATTATTGAAAATGAAAATAACTACTATTTTATGTATAAACTACAAATAAATATAGGGGCATATTTTTCAGGAGAAAAACATATTCTCCTACACATCTATCAAAAGTCCTGCCCCCTCCGCTCCCCTTTTTTTTATATTTTGTTTGTCTTCACAGGAAGGTTAATAGTTTCTCCTGAGAAACTATTAACCCATAAATATATTATTTAAACAACTTTCTTATACATAACATTATTAGTTGTGTTAGATGATTCTTCTTCATTTTGTTTAATCGTCCAAACCATTGAACCCCTTTTACTCTTAAAAGTGCTGCATATATATAGTTGGCCATGGCTAAGTATTAATTTTGGGAGGTATAGGCCCACATGAGAAAGACTTTGACCCTGACTTTTATTGATTGTTATAGCAAAAGAAATAACCAAAGGAAACTGCATTATTTGAAATATATTAGACAAGTAGGTTTGGATGGTGCCAAAGTCATTCTTGGAGTACAATTGCCGTATCACCATAATTTTACGTGATCAAAGAACCATGCATTGAATGAATGACACGAGTGGTTATTCCATTAATACAATCTAGTTCCATCACATAATCTTCTTGAATGATATACACTCGTGAGAAGCATCCATTGGACCACTGATTTTAAATTTGAGCTTATGATTTGGAAGTCTTGAACACGAAATGGTATTAAAAAAAAGTCTGCAAATAGATCTCAGCATTCTTATCATGATTGATTTGATTATTCCTTGCACATAATGTTAGAACTCAAGTATTGTCTCATTTGGAGCAAGTATCAATATTTGGATAAGCAAATTCCACTCGTTCAGCAAATGAATACTTTGATATTTTTTATTAATTTTTTTTTTTTTGTAATACATAGAATACTTTGATTTTTGAATAGGCATATATATCGTTTGGAATTTGAATTCTCGCTTCACCATCATTTGGTTATCCAGCATTACCGTTTTTCAATATAAGAATTCTTGAATATCTGCAACATTTTTGGAAGAACTTCACTATAGCCTCATTTTTATTTTTATTTTTAAATACAAAACCTTAAAAAGTTTTCTCAATCGAGAAGTGTTAACAGTGTAGCATGAACGATTAATGTCACCAAGCTTAGAGGATTTTGGAATAACACGCAATATTTTTGAAAAAACTATAAATTTAGACTAGTCATTATAGTTTATCTCATTAGACTTCAATTTTAGTTAGAAGGATACTATTCTATCTCTTGATATTTTGAGTTGTTGCACTCAAATCTCATACAAATAATCAGATGACTTTGTACTAAAAAAATAAAATAACAATCAGATGACATAATCTTTATTATTAAAAAGATAATTATTGTACTTATTATAAAATATGTTAAATTTGAAAAAAAATAAAATAGATAATGTAGTTTGTAATTTCGTTTATGCTTTGGTTTTTTGTTTTCCCACTTGAATTAAAAAAAATGTCAAATTTGAATTATAAATACTAATTTCTTACGGGAAATGTTATATTTACTACCTTTTTTTTACTACTTCTTACTATCAAATTTTAACCGTTGATTTCCGTCAATCTAACGGTTATAATTTATTGTAATTAATAATTAATTAATAATTGTGATCCAATAAATTATAACCGTTAGATTGACGGAAATCAACGGTTAAGATTCAGAAGTAAGAAATAGTAAGAAAAAAATGTAGTAAGTATAACCTATCCCATTTCTTATTAAATAAAAACATAGGAAAGATAGAGGGAGGATATTCTTACTACCAAAATTTTCTACTACTAACTTACTACCTATCTAATCACCATTGAATCAAAGAGAGAAAATGTTAAAAAGTTTTTGAAAAAAAAAGAAAATATTGATCCAATGGTGATTAGATAGGTAGTAAGTTGGTAGTAAGAATATCCTTCTTCAGAAAGATATACTTACCACAAAAAGAGTTTACAACTTTTACAACTAACCTAATAACCATTCACAACTTTTACAACTAACCTAATAATCATTCATTTCCGTCAATTTAACGGTTATAATTTATTGAAAATTATTGAGTCACATTTATTAATTAATTATTAATTTTCAATAAATCATAAACGTTAGATTGACGGAAATCAACGGTGATTAGATTAGTTGTAAAGATGGTAAATTTTTTTGGTGATAAGTATAAAGTGTCGCTAAAAACATATAAACGTAAATATATGCAAATAATAATATTTTATATTATTATGAAAGTGACGTTGAAATGATATATTCAATCAAGGATGTGGACTAACGTGTGTCATTTTAAGTTAGTTCCCCATCATAAAGAGCAATGTAACAACCAACAAGTAACCACTTAACAAGTGTGTGAGGCAGAAGAGGGAAAGAGTTGTGGACGTAGCATTACTCTATAATTACAAATATTTGGTTGATATTGGTACTCCATCACCATTTTCATTGCATATTAATTTTATGTTAACAACGAAAGTTTGTTCAACCAATTAACAATAAGAAGCCATTAAATATGAGTTAGTTGCAGGCACTCGAGGAGTTTGGTACGAGATCTAATCTCCATATTTTTTTTATAAGCTCTCTTCGAAAAGAAAATGACAGAATCAGTTAGAAGCACATAAGCATAAATTTTTTTTTTTTTGGTAAAAGAATAAGCATAAATTTTAATACGGATTTAGATGTTGTCATGTTTTTTCTTTTATATTTCATATTTTTATGTTCCTTATGAAAAAATAAAGTTAAATAAACTTTTTAAACAAATGATATAATTTTATTACAATTTATTTTTTTATATCTTTCACTCTTTAAATATGAGAGTAAGGAATATAAAGATCGAAATCAATTGAATTCAATCTTATCTAATAAGATAAAAAAATGTTATCCTAACTTTAAGAAGTAGTATTACTAATTCCTTAAAAAGGAAAATGTACATAACCGTTAATATAATTGACATTTTAAATGGAATTGAAGTCAATGTGATTGGTGAACGTGATGTTAGCACGGCCATAGCATTAGGAAAATCCTCACCCCACCGAATCTCCATCATTATGTAATTAAAAGCCAAAGTTGGTTGGCTATTCCTCAGTGGGGAAGATGAAATATTTAAATTGAATCACGTCGTTGGGTGGGACCCAATTCAAAGATTGACAACTAAAGAAAAAAGGTTAAAAAATTAGGAAAAAAAAGAAAGAAAAATTGAAAAAGAAAAGAAGAAAAATAGTGATATAAAGAGATCGAAAGAGAAGGAAAAAAACAGAAGCACGCACAGATAGCTAAGTTGGTATTTGAGAGTCAGTTTCAGATTTGGGTTACAGCTAAGTGCTAAGTAACATCGCCAAAATCAGAAGCTGAAGCTGCAGGATACTATGGTGGGTGGCAGGTGCACGCTAACAATTCTCTGATCTCCCTCACCGAAACCGCCAAAAACTCTCTCCTCGCCGGTAAGTTTAAGGAACAGTCAAATTCTTCGGCATCGTTGTCAAACTCAAAGTGGGTTCGTTTTGTTTTGTATTTTTTTTTTTGGGTTTGTTAAGGTGGAAGTCAAAGGTTTTGTCGTGTTTTGTTGTGTCGTGTTCATTTAGATTCATCCCCCCTTTGGTTTCTCTAAAGTCTAGGTGGTTCGGAGGATGGATCCAACGCAGTCAAGCTCCAATGTAGACATGTAGTGGTCGTGTTTTTTGGCAGTGGGGGGTGAGTGAATTTTCTTGGGAAAATTCTGGGTGTTGTTTGGTTGGTCGGAAAAAGAAAAAAAAGATGATGATTGTGAGTGGGGGAAAATTTTGGCAGAAGATAAAGATGGAGACTGACTTTGGACAGAAACAATTGTGGGAAATGAGGGACACTCGGGAAAGTGGGAGATAGTGAGAGAGAGGCAAAGTTGCAAATTTTTGGTGTGGAATTAAATTTTGGATAGGAGGACAGGGTAGAGTTAGAGGTGATAATTTAATGCTATAATATACCCTATTGGTTATGGGGATTGGAGGGTAGGGTTGGGGCTGTTTGTTTTGCTTTGTTTTAGTGTTGGCATTAATTGTAGAACGAGAGAGGTAGAGGCTGTGTCTGTGTGGGTGAGCTAGAGAGAGAGAGAGAGAGTAACGGTTGACCATTATGAAGGCTATAATTACAACTCATCCATTATCTCTTAGTACTCTGTAGCTGCTTTTATTGTTTGTATTAATTAATTAATTAATTATTTTTTTTTTCTCTGCCTTTTTTTTAAAAAAATTATTTATTTTATTTTTCAACCCTTAAATATTGAAGTACATTTATCACATCCAACGAAACTCTTCCTCATCTCCGGCTTTGGACTTTGGTAATTCTCTGTTTCTGATATGTTCTCAGCTATATCAATGTCTCTTTATGTGCTTCTATTGTCCTGAAGCTTCTCTCTCTCTGCCTTCCATGGTTATGATCAACCAATTTTGCTTTGTTTTTATTTATTTTTTAATTTAATGCGTTTTTGTTTTACTCTTTCAACTCCGGATGAAGTTAGAGTTTTCTCTGAAATTGTCAGTTCTCAAGGGAGATAGAGAGAATAACAAAAATTTCAGTTTTTTTTTTTCTTCTTCTTCTTCTCTGATTAGAAGAATATTAGATGTGGCTTATCATATTTTCTCTTTCAATACGGGTATGATTTTTTAGCACTTTTTTTATGGGGCTTGTGAAGGTTTTGGGATCTGTGATAGATCTCTATCGTTTTGACCATGTCCCCTGTTTTCCTTCATGCTTTTGAGGTGTAAATTGTAACCCAGTTGGGATTTTTCACTTGGATATTTAAACTTGTTTATTCTGATGAGTCAGATCTAATCAGGCTAAAGGACAAAATATTGGTTGGGATTTTGTAGGGAGCAATCTTATTATGTAGGCCTTGCGATTTAAAATTTCGGTTTGTAATTTTGTGGTTGAAAACTTTCATAAAGTTTTGAGATTTTTAAACTTTTTTATTTGTCGTTTTATACGCTGTGTACTGTCTTTGGATTCTACTTCCTTAGCCGATTTCTTTTACTAATAAAAGGAAAAGGCAACTGGTACTTGCTTTTTGGTACTTGAATATTATCATAGGCTCATAGGGTGGATTCAGATATTCTTAAATAAACAAAACTGATTGGTATATATTCTAATGCTGTGCGGATATTAGAAGCTTAAGTTAAAATATGGTCCCCAGTTTTACTGGTTTTTGAGTGCTTCAATCTTAACCTTGTTGTTACCTTCTTAGAGCTTGTGGGAAACTCTCCATGGCCCTTTCTTATGCTCTTTGGTCTCCTTTATAATTAGGGCCATGCCTCGAATTGGGTTCTGTTCAATAGCATTAACAGCTAGAATTTCTTTCCCTACATAGGAATTGGAATTCCGGGTATTAGAAAAAAGAATCAGAGTTTCTTCTCTATCGAATTCAAGTTTTCTCACGAATAGTGGATTGGTTCTGTTCTTTTCTTTTAAGTAAAGTTATCTTTTGTGGCATTGAAGTAGAATCTTGTTATTGGTGCTTGGTTTTGAATACTTTATTAATCATTGAGTCTATTATTGCTCATGTTTTCATTAAAGTGCAGTTAACGCTGGTTACTTGCTAACCTAATTGTTCTTGTTTGCTGATTTTCAGGTTCCAGCAGAATATTTTGTAATCAGATTAGTCTTTGTTGGAGAATTGTGATATTACCACTGGTTGTTGCACGGAAAATCTACCAATGTATTTGAACCTAGTTACACAATGAAACTAGGTAACAAACTGTTTATGATCTCTGCAAATGGTTCTTTTTACTATCTCCATCAGCCGTTTGTATTTGCCCTTTGCTTTAAAAAGGGTTGGACAAGAATGGCTTTGGTTGACCTATTGGGCAGTAACAAGATTGTGATCCCTGAAATGGACCACCTATATGTATTTTTTTATTTTATTTTTTAAATTTGTTGGTCCATGATTCTTAGCTCTCGATGGGGGTGGATTGTTTCTTGACTCATATATTGAATAGGAACTCTTGAAGATTATCAATTTGACTGATGAATTAGGTCATGGATATGTTATTTTAGTTCTTTGAATGCAATAATATAATTATTTTAAGCATTGATGTTTCAATGCAATAATATAACTATTTTAAACATTGATGCTTCCTATGATTTACTGAAATCGTTTATGTTTTGAATGGTGTGTGTTTCATAATCAATCTGCTTATTGTTGTTTTGAAACTCAAATCTTACTAATTCATTTTTCACTGGTACGAAAAAGAATGTGCAGAAGGTGACCTAGCTTTCTTCCATTCAAATATTGGCCTTATGCCTGAATCTCAATCGTTAGAGTTCAATGGTAATGATCAAAACTCCACTGGGTACAAATTACAAAACCAGAAAGTGAAGGAATATGAGGATAAAGCCTCTGTTTATTTTAAGAAGAATGAACGGGGTTTTGGTCAATCACCATATGACATGGAGTCAGCAGATTGTATGACTACACAAGACCTTGATTTTTCTAAGAGCATGATTGATCTGAAAAATGATTATGAAGCAGAGTTAAGGGACTTAGCTGAGCCCATATCTCATTCGTCCAAGGATATAGAGTCACTTTTAAAGTTTCCAAATGATATAGAATCAGTTAAAAGGTTCCCTACTTCAGAAATTGCTAATCCTCTGGAAGAAATGGATTCTTTTGAGAATTCAGTGGATGTCTATATGGATAAAACTGTTACAGAATGTGAAGCAGAACAAGCAGTTAGTTACAAAGAGAGTAATTACCATGTTGTCAAGGATATCTGTGTTGATGAAGGAGTACTTACCAAAGAGAAGGTCATGTTTGAGAATAGTTTCCCTTCTGAGAGTTGCAAAAAAGATGAAAAGCAGAAGGACAAAAGTGGAATCGATGTACTAAATCTACCAGCAACAGAGGAATCTGACCAGGATTCTGCTAATCATGATCAGCCCAACGATTTGATGCACAAAGATGAGAATGTTACTGAAAAACTTTTTGGTAATGTCAACAAAGAGATGGTTTTACCTGAATATGAGGTTTTGTTCCAAGAGCTAGGCACACACGAATTCATGCCTTCTGATGACAATGTTGAACAGGTATTCAACATATTAGCAAATGTTATCGAAATATTCTTGTTTTGAAATATATGTTCTTTTGAAAGGATTGATTGATTACTTTGGTATCTTATTTAAACTTCCATGGTTGTTACATGTTGTTAGATATAGCATTTAAAACAGAATTTGTGTTCATGATAGTGTCACTAGTTGAGAAGGATGGCCAAACATCTTTGAACAATTTACCTATTATTGAGTGAAGTTTCTAGGTCATTTAGTTTCTGATATTGATAATTTCTTTTGGAAATTTTGTGTACGTTAGGGAGGGCTATTTTTATGAAGTAATATTTGTGATTTATTTGCAGGTATCAGGCGAGCCAGAATTGAACTCCAAGTCCAAAGAGTCCATGAATATGGTTGAGGAAGCAGTATTGGCAAGTTCCACTTTGGCATTAGCAATTGATGAATCAAACAGTGATAACATGCTTCCGGAGAACGGAAGCTGCAGTTCTGAATTTAATCCTTCAGCTCCTACAGCTTGTGGCAAAAAGGAATGTCAACAAGTTGGTAGCTGCAAATGCGATGAAACTGAAAATACATCTAAGGCTGTTGATGTGAAGTCAGATGATGAGGCTGCAACAAGTCATGTTCGTCACAGCTTAGGCGAGTCAAGTTTCTCTGCTTTAGGTACAGTGTCAAGCCGTATAAGTTACTCAGGGCCTGTCCCTTATTCTGGTAGCATCTCTCTTCGATCAGATAGCAGCACTACTAGCACGCGGTCCTTTGCTTTTCCCGTGTAAATTGCCATAAAACTTTTTCTGTTAATACCTTTTTTTATAAGCCTTTTTGTTAGTTATGTATGACTTAATAGGCTGTTTTGCATCTTTGTGCTTGCAGACTGCAATCTGAATGGAATAGCAGCCCAGTCAGAATGGCAAAAGCTGATAGAAGCCATTGCCGCAAGCACCGGGGTTGGAGGCAGGGCCTTCTTTGCTGTAGATTCTGATAGGTCATTCTCTTTTTCTTTTTTTTTATGGTTTAAAATTTATAGAAAGTAAAGTACAGCCTGCTACCATAAAGCTCCAGTTATTTGCATGTCCAAGTATAAATCATTTAAATTCTACTTGAGTATCATGCATATTCATTCTTAGCTGTTCTCTAGTGTGCAATAGGTTTAGAATGCCATGTCATTGCTATTAATATGTCTGCAAGCAAAATCTTTGTTTTTCGCCTGCCTTGGGGCTTTTTTCCTTTTTCTCCTTACCTATACTGCTATACATGATATCGTTGATTTTTTATTGCAAACAATTCCTAGTTTATATTAGTTTTGCATAATTATGTTTAACCAAAATCTCTAAATTTAGAATATAGCTAGCTTAATCACTAAAGTCTCTTGATTTGGTTGTTAAGAATGTAATTTAAAAATGTTGCTGTAGTTACTCGGGAAGGGAGATTGAACTTTACAAATCAGGAAAATAGATAGAATAAATAATTTGCTATGAATAACCGAGGAACACATAAAAAGAGGTGGAAATGGGAGAGGGCGGTGGGATGATATTACTGCCTAGAGGTTTTTAAGGTCACATGTAAAATGGGAGGAACTTGATCCATTTCCTATATTGAAATTGTCATGTCATGACTTGTCATTTCAGACCATGAGTAATGGATGGAGATATTTTTTGGTGGGCTTAGAGTATAGTGGTCCTTTCCCAAATAAAAAAAAAAGGAGGAATTGAGAGGAAAAAAATCAAAAGGGAGGGATTGAAATAAAATAAAGTTTTCCATTTATGAAAAAGGATCACTGAATAAAGGGTGAGTCTGGAGCACATTAAATATTTTTCGTAACGGATGACCTCTTGGCGTCGAAGTTAATATATATAAATATATATATATGAGGTTTATATTTCTGAAGCTACTGTACTCGCAGCAGTCAAATACTTGTCATATATGAGAGAAAAGCTTACGATTGATTTTTGTTGAGATTGTGATTCGGACGTTTTTGACACGGTCAAATACTGATTATAACATGACTGGATACTGAAGGTGGTGGTTGTGGGAACTTTGGATTTGGTGTTGAATTGCAAAACGGAAGCGTGTTTTTTGAGAACTGGTTTCCTGACCTTATCAGATTACTGTGAGAGTATTGTTCATTTTCGACTATGCATACGGTAGAGTCTCCAAATTTTAAGGTCGGCTTCCTCCTTGACTACATAAATCATTTGGAAAAGGTTTATAGGAAGAAATTTACAGGCATTAGACTACCTTTCAGTATAAGAAGTGCAAGTATGCCAAGTAAAAATGTGCCTATATATAACAATACATGATATTCATGACGATGGGTATCTTTCATTAAGAACATTGTATAAAAAGAAGGCTACTTCTCAAATTGTTACAAAGAATGAGAGAATTTTTTTTTTATTTATTTATTTATAAAGAGTGGGGATAATCTTCCTTAACTTTCCATTGTATTGCAGGTATTAACAAAAAGTAATTTTGTCCTACTGATCATCACTGTCGAAACATTAATCTCAATCGACTAAATTCTCTTGAAATTTTCTCTCCTTACTTTCCAAACCTACGTAGATAAATTCAAGCTGAGTGGTCTTGAAGATACCCTCTCAACCAATTACCCCCCAATCCAATGTATGCTGAGCACGTATTTTCAGTAGCCATTTCTCTCAATGAAACTGCTACAATTCTTGTTGCTAATTCCTGCACTTTGAGTTTCCACTTTTCTCCCTTAGTTGTGCATCATGGACATTCTCTCCTTTGGAAAATTCATTTTATAAAAATTTGCAAATTTCTTATTCTAAAAGTATAATGCCATCTTTTTCCTCTCTTGTCAATACTTGTAAGTACTTCATAAGTCAATTCAATATTCAATATAGTTCAAGTATTCAATGAGAGATATCTTACTTAAGCTGAATGCCTATGTATTTATAGTGTGAAATGTCTTGCTTCATGCCGCCTTTCCTAGGGCGGTGTTCATGTTCATTGGTGGAGAAGAGTGACCTCTCACATGCTATTCCTTGGTCAAGAAACTTAGAGTTGGGCTAGTTTGAGTAGGTGTCGTGGCAAGCAGGTGCTGCCAATTATTCATTGGATTCAAGTGGCGATTAAGTTGCCGGAGCTGTTGATCTCGGCAATGATGTTTCCTTTCATGTTAAGTCACTTTGGCTTGCCAGTAACGTAGGCGAGATTCCCACTGTTTGTATATGAAATGAGTTGCCTTGTTGGTCAAGCTAGGTAGTTCTTAGGCCCTATGAGCCTTTATTGGATTGAACTTCTATCTCGCATATATTAGGTCCAGATAAAAAATCATTATAATCCAAATTTGAACTACTTATCCAAATTTGAACTACTTTCGGCAACTCAATGTTTCCCCCCACCTATTATCTCTTATCCAATCGATCGTAATAAATTTGCAATTTCAACCAAAAATAAATACCAACAAAGTCTCGTTAAATATAATCCATCCATCGGACATCACTTTAGATGGAGATAGTAACTGAAGGAAAACATGGAATGATTAAAAGCAATTCTAAAGTCGACTTGATAATTATCTTCTGTCTTTATACGCATTGATAATGATGAATCTAGCGATGAAATGCTTGCAACTGCATATGATAGAAAGATATAGTATTGAGAGGATGCTTGTTGAAAGGAAAGGCACGTTTTGGTGTAATATATAAGACATGATAATATAAGTTTATATTATATATTGTTATTTTTATATGTTTGTTGTTATCATTGTATAGTATAAACTTATACAGCATAATCTTTTAATACATTAAAATGATATATAATTTAATCAAGCCTTGGAGGTGGGATTAGGCGGTATAAGGAGTTGATGTATTAGCTTAATTTCTTCCCATCTTTCTCTTCCACATTGTAACCCTTCTATCCCTTTTCTTCTACTTCTTCCCCGTTTCTTCCATTAGAGGCGAAAATTAATCAACACATTTTTGCTTAATACCTTCATGATTCCAAAAAAATACAGAACACTTGAGACTTTGGAAACATAATTTGGTAGCTAAGAAAATTCAAAACCACAAGAAAAATTAAAAAATGAAAACAGAGAGAGCATCAACGGCCGCAAAACCATTAACAAAATTAAAAATATGATTTCAGAATCCAAGCATAAACACATAGATTAAAGAGAAGCGCGAGAAAAACGTTGAAAAAAAGAGAAGATATTGAGTGGAAGGATTAGGGTTTGAAAGCAAAACAACATACCAAGCAAAAAGTAATATATTTTTATTTTTACAAAAATTTATATAGCTTTTGGAGATATTGATAGATAGATTTTTATATAAATTAATATCATGACATATTTAGCAGAATTATAAAAATTCTTTATTAAAGGGTAATTTTGTTAAAAATATTTATTTTTATCCTATCTAGTATTATATAGTGAATTACTAAACACTAGATAATATTATCTTATACAAAGTATTATCTTATATAATATCACGCCGAATGTTGAATAATATTAAAATTTAATCAGGATTTATACTTCCCGGACTTATCCTATCTTGCACACCAAATATGCCTTAAGGATAATACAAGATGAGAGAGAGAGAAGGGGGACTCACCTACTGAAATCTTGTTAGTACTTCTCATTTTTCTAAGCAATGAGGTTAATTGGACGAATGTAAGCGGACACTTACTTATTGTGTCACTTGAAAGGCCAATGGTCTTGGGACTAAACTCTCAACTCCTTCAATATGCAAGAATGTTGAGTTCACGGTTGTACTAGTTATATTTTTTCCCCTTCTCCATAGAAGTTTTGCGTAGTGCCATTACATTGCTAACACCATTTCTTTTTACAAATTCCACAGCTTTTAATTTCCACGTTTCCCCTTACACACCATGCATACTCTTGATTTCCATCAACAAAGTTATTTCGTCATAAACTGTAAGTTTCTTGATCTAACACATTGTTTTTCATCTTCCTCTTATTGTATCTCTATCCCTAATAATATTACTTTAGATGCAGTTATGTTACTCTGTTCATAATTTCCTTTCCTTCTTTTGGGGATTCCCAGACAAAAAAAAGGGCCGACCCAGTTCAAATACCCACTTCGTGAGTGTCTGGAGAATGGAATACTCTAGGCAGTCTTTCCCCTGCTTTTTGCAGAGAGACTGATTCAAATAATTCTTTAATAATTTATTTTTGGCTAAATTATGTAAAACCACCTTATACTTAAATCATGTTTCAAATAACCTCCTACACTTTGAATTGGTACAATTAACCCCCTCAAAGTATAAGATTATAACAATTAAACATATCTAAAATTCTTAATACAAAAATACCCCTCAAATCATCACCGACCACACGGCCACCTGCCACCGTAACGGAATTGCAGAAATCTCTCTTTTGCCACTGCAAAACACTCCATGGCTCCCCCCAAAAAATTGAATCTTTACAGCTTCTGAGATTCTTAAATTTAAAATCTTTTTAGTATTTCTCATATGGGTTTTGAACATACTTTTTCGGATCTTTATAGAATCTAGAATGTGGGGTTTTTATTCACTAAGGATTGAAGTGAATCCTATCCATGATGGTGATTTCAGTGAAGACGACACATATTGTTGTTATCTCTCTCTATGAAATGATAACGTCAATGGTGGAGCTGACGACGTTTCCAGTGAAAGAAGAGCTCACAATTCGGAACAAAGCTTGGATTCCTATGGCCATTATTCTGATGCCGTCAACAATGTCAATGCCGGGAGCGAAGAAACCATAGAATGTTGTTCGTGTCTCTCTATTCTTCTAATTTCTCTGAATCTGTTTATTCCTCTTTGTTATAAGTATCTTTCTATTCCTATATTTTCTGAGTTTCTCTTTATCTTCTCTCTTTTCTGAGTCTATATACTGTCCAGTGGTTCTCACTTTTTTTGTTGTTGGTTCTTTCGCATTGATTTTAATAATGTCAACATAAAGCATCACAAACTTCAAGGCTGATACGTTCAAGGTGTGGTTCAGTTGGTTTGGTGCTCATCCCCCTAGGGGTTTGAATTGTGAGTCTAAGGTCATGTTTGGTGTATAGTATAAGATCTGATAGTATAAGGCCTGATAGTATAAGATCTTATTGTATAAGATCTGATTAAATTTTAATACTATCCAGCATTTGGTATGGTATTGTATAAAATAATATCCTTCAATATTTTAAAAATTAATATATTAAATAAATTTATTTTAATATATAAATATTGATATGATATATTAGTTCTTGGAAATTATACTTGTAAGCAATATTAATACATCAATCCTTTATCATGCCTAATCCACCACTCCTAGGCTTGATTAAGTTATACATCATTTTGATGTATAAGGGGATTCTGCTGTATAAGTTTATATTATACACGATGGTCACACCAAACAACTGAAAATGTCATAACGTATAGTATAAGCTTATACTATCATGCCTTATACATCATACCAAACAGGCTCTAAAGGACTTGAGTTCGAATCCTTATAAACATACTTTGTGGTAGCGGAGAAACCCTTACCCTCTCAATCCGCGAAAGAATTAGTCTCATCCTATGTGGGGCGAGGAAACCTTGGGTATATCAAAAAAAAAAAAAAAAAAACTTCAAGGGCTGCTAAGAGGACTATTCAGGGTGAAAATATTGTCATTCCTTAGAGGAAAATGACACAAACACTTGGGTATGCAATTTATGTAGAAAAATTATAAAGGGAGGGATCATTAGAGCCAAAGAGCATTTAATGAGAAAGAAGGATAATTTTACAGCTAGCAACATAGAAAGGAAATCACAAAAAAGCTTTGGGCATATACGTGTAATAAAAAAGAAGCTAGTAACGAGATTCCAAAACGTAAGAGATCTTGATCTTCCTGAGATATGGTGATAATGGAGAGCAGCTTGAAAACCCGAAAGCGTTGCGGTTTTTATTTTTTATTTTACATTTTCCAAATAGTTTTTCTTTGAGGGGCGGGTGGTAAGAGGTAACCGGTGGCCACACAATCATGGTAGTTAAAATCGGAATTTTACCTAAAATCGAAAGAAGAATAAAAAATCATAAAACGTAAAATACTAATGTAAAAAAAATCATAAAGAATCGTAAAATCCTAAAAGCGTTTGAAATTTTAATAAAATCGTTTTGATTGAAAAAAATCGTAAAATCACAAATTTAAGTCGGGATTTTAACTATCATGGCCACAATCACAAACAGTGTGATGGAGTGACAAACGGGATATTTTTGTCTGAAAATATATAAACATGTTTAATTATTCTAATTTTATAATATAAGGAGGTTTTTTAGTTTCAATTGAAATTTGAAAGTAAAGGGTGGTTATTTGTAAAATTACTAAAGTAGAGGCTGGTGTTATGTAATTTAGCCTTTATTTTTAATTTAAATCTAATTATATTACTTTGTTGAGAAGAAAAAGTTGTTATTTTATTTTGTTGGCCTTTACATAAAGTTCAAATTTTTTTATGATGTTAATTTTGTTTTACAATTTATCAGTTTTAATGTTTCTACAGTAAACGTAGATAAGTTATCTATATTCACTTCTAAAATGATGTTGTTTCGGGTTGAAAAATTAAAAAAAAATTAATGAGAAAGACTATTGTAATCCTATAATAAATTTTAATTACAAAAATACCTTGATTTCCTCCAAAAAATGACGTCGTTTTGAGCTCAATGTAGATAATTTATCTACATTGACTGCAGAAAAAATGAACCCTTTATAGATTAATATGAATCAATACATTAAAATTATAGAAGATAAATTTTTGTTTTTTTATGATTTTAATTAGAGTATTTTTTATATTTTATTTACAATTTGATATATCTTATTTATTAAGGGTATTTTTCACATTTTTATAATAAAAACATTTTTAGTATTTTGAGAACCATATATGCAACCTGGTCAAAAATCCATGAACAGGGCATAAATCGGATTCACCGGTGCTAACCGACAACCGTTTTTTGGTTGAACCAGTTATTAAAAATTATGACAAAATAGTCCACAACAATATCGGTCCTAGGATTCAAACCCAACACATAAGAGGAGGGAAGTGAAATACTAACAACTAAGTCACATTATTTTTGGTTGTCATATTACTAGTGGCGGAGTCACTTGCTTCGTAGCTGGTTCCTTGGTACCAATTGATTTTCAAAAATGTTATATATTTTCTTTAAAAATTATGGTATAGTCTTGATATTGATTAGGTTTTTAAAAATAATACAACATTAGTACTAGCTGGATTTTAATAGTTAAGCCTTTTGGCACTGCTGGATCTTTTCCCGGGCTTCGCCAGTGCGTATTACTTCTATTTTATATATTTATTATATATCTTTGCATAAATTCAATGCAAGCGGCTCAACCGATAATCCACCGGTTGAATCAATGACCTATTAACTCTAACTCTGTAGCCCAATCGAGTGGATGACCGATCCATATTTAATAACATTAATACATTAATGGGTCTCAGTCACAATTTGAAGCCACAAGGAGTGAAATTGAAGTTTTTTCATTATTGTAAAATGTTTCTCCTATTATAGAAAATAAAATTATCTCTTGTAAATCTCAAAATGATGTCATTTTGGGTTTTTAAAAAAAATACATGGTATTTTTACAATTTTATTTCAATCTAGCAACATGAATTTTTCCAAAATTTTGTATATTTTTTTCTCAAACATCGAAATAATGCCATTTTGAATTAATTATAAAAATTTGTAATTAATTTTATTTGAAGAAAAGTAATTTAAATTTGAGTAATGTAGCCCAATAACCCACTATAGAGAGGACTTTGACCACTTGACCCTGCAACCCCATCATGATTTCAACTTCCACACTAGCACAAGAATGTTGGACTTATAAGTTAGAAGTCCAACTTAAAACCCTACTTTAGCTCTTATTATTCGGTCTAAAAAGATTGAGAGTGTATAACTAGTGATCGATACTTTTATATGGACCAATATATTCACTGATATTTATAAGAGAGATATCATAAGGGATAGTAGATCATTGTGCACAAGAGAAAAAGCGTGAGGTGTGTGCACAGTGACACATAATAGTAAAATAAAGCATAAGATGTATACTTGGTTGACTTAACCCCTTATTTATAGATGAGTTTCCTGGTATAAGCATAGTTCTGATCATCTTAGAATTGTTGGAAAGCCTTATCCTCTATCTCCTAATGATGTGATAAGGCTGTTATCTTTATTTATCTTAGCTAGTTGTCTGTTGTGAAGTTGTTGAGACATGAACTCATAAGATAGGTCCATAACACTTACCAAATAACGAAATGCATTGTAAGATAAATACCACTCACTCCACAAGATAGAAGGAGAAGAGAAGAGGTGCTCAAAACATGTGGTAATATGGGTTTGACTCGTCTAGTTAGCTCATTAACCAATCATTTTTGTCGAGTTGGGTTACATATATTAGCTTGTCAGCTTTGAATAATTCACCTAATATAACACAAGGTGCAACGAGTTGTGCAAGTTAAGAGTGTGCATGACAACCTTCCCAGAATCAATTTTTTTAATTTCTATTCCCATGAATAGAAATGGATAGAAATTATTGTACTGGAAAACATAAAAAAGAATAAATCTTATTTTATTTTTTTGTTCCGGGGCACAAAATGAGAAACACTTGTCTCTTTCGATTATTCTCCACCACTACTATCACCACCATCACCATCATCGCAGCCACTGTCGTCACCACTACTACCACCACCACCATTACTATCACCACACCACCACTACTACCACGACGCCACCACCACCATCACCAATCACCACTACCATTGTCGCAACCATTGCTATCACCACTACCACCACGCCAGCACCACCACCACCACCGCCGCCACCATGAAGCCACTGGCACTACCACGCCATCACCATCGCACCACCACCACCACCACACCACCACAATCGCCACCACCACCACCATCGCCACCATTACTGCTGTCACCACCACCACCACCAAGCCACCGCCACCACCATCACCATTACCACCGCCACCACACCATATAAAAAGGGAAGTGATGATCCAAAAAAAATTTATGCTTAATAGGAATTATATTTTATTATATTATTTGTTATGTTATCAAATGCAATTCTCATTCTCAGAACAAAAATAAAACAAGTTATCAAACATTATTTTTTTCTCAAAAACTATTCCAAGGCACATAAATAGAAAAGAATCATTACTTTTCAGAAATAGCGCTAGAAAATAGAATGGGCCCTAACCCATATATTAATTTTCTATTATATTTTAGGAGATATTCCAATTGGTTCATCGCTTCGCGACTAATCAAATTCGGGACAGGTCCTGGAATTAAGGCTTTAAACCTCTCCCAAAAATGGTATTGGGGAGATCGAATACATGCTCTCACCTCACCTGCTCAGTTCCCTAGTGCCAACCAAGCTACCATTATTTGGCTAGTTTTATTATTAATTCTTGATCAATGGATCATGTGTTTTGGGTTAATTTTTTTATTATTGATTCTTGATCAATGGATCGTGGGTTTTGGGTTAATTAATTAAGTTTAATTTTTCTTTTTCCTTTTCCACATCCCCAATTCATTTTCTCCCTTTCCTAGGCTTTGTGTCTTGATCTTCGACTCCAATGATATTAAGCACCTAGTGTTGCATAACCACCACCTGGAGCCCGACAACAACCATTAATAAAGATGTGCAACGACCACCATCACATATGAGCACCAAATCATTTCTAATTTTGTTTCCCTTACTCATTACATGCCAAATTTTTTGAGCAAAACGAATATACTAATTTGGTTTACTTTTTTTGAAATAATAAATCTTTTAAAGATATAATTAAACTAATGCAGTTAGTTGGCACAAAATGCATATGAGACTAGTCCCACACAATTGTAATGTCGGATTACAACACTGATAATAGGTCATCATAAACATGTGTGATTAGCGCCACATGTATTTCGTGAGAAGATTTTTGCAATGCGAGCTTATATATTGCAGGGTCACGATTGTGCCATTTGGTTTAGACCAAGAACTCTTACATGTGCCAATAAAGGTGGGCACAATTGACTAAGGGTTTGGTCTATATCCAGGGCGTGAGTTCAAACCCCGCTTTCATACAACTCACAAACTCTCCACCCATAAGTAATTGAATTTTGAGAATAGCATTGTTTTTTACAAAACCAATAGCTTTGAAGGAGAGTTGGCAAACTAACGAGAGCGAATATTGAATAAAACCTAGCTTATTTAGAATGAATAACCTACTATAGAAATCCCCAATAACATAATTCATGACACTCAATATTTGGGCCAAACCACAATAAATAGAACTAATTTATTTCAAGTATGTCACTTATCAATAGTAACATGTTCTACAAGCATAATAAATCTACCCATTTAACTAGTTTAAAGAATAAGCACCCAATTAATGACAACTGAAATAAAGAATTCTAATAATAAGGCATAATGGGGATCAAGAACAAATGTTTGATAGTGACTTGTTCCTATCTTCAACAAGTATTTATGTCAACATGATTTTATACTATAATGTTTAATTATTCCAATCTATATAAAATTCATGATCCATATAAAAGTGTTTTTTTAGGATTTGATAACTATAACACTAATTAAAGCGGGTAATAATGTATGCCTAACCCATTGGCCCATGATGAGAAGGGGACCGGGGTTAATAAATTTGGCTAGATCCCCTATACATTCAATGTATGTTGTAGAAATAGACACTCAGCAACTTACCCATCGATAGTTGTGAATAAATTGTCGCGTGAAGTGCAAAAAAAGATCCTAGTCTTTCAAATTTTGAAGGAATATCATAGCAGTAATGAAATCTTTTCAGATATCAAGATGTTATAACTATGACTTCCATACTCAAGAAGGGGAAGAGTGAATTAAGTATTACAAAATATTAGCAAAAGTCCCTTTCTTGTTTCCAAATTATCATTTCAATCAAACTTTGATAGATATAATGATTATCAATATATTCAAATAACGCATGATTGATAAACTATCAAAATCATACAATCTGTACTACCACATTCGAGATATAAAAAATAAATAAAGTGCTAGAAAATAAATAGCTAAAGATTTAGTAGAATGCAAACATTATTTATCCTGGTTTAGCCACCACCACTGGTGACCTACGTCTAGATTGAAATCACTTAATAGTTCTCCACTATTTCTTCAAGATTCAATGGCTATTTGATAAACTACTACAACAATGAAGTTTATGTACTGACTTTATAACTTACACCAAATTTATAAAAATTTGGCGACCTTTACAAATCTTTCCAAACTTTCTTAGATAATGAGCTACATCTCAATCATTATGGGTCTCACTGCCCTTTAACACAAGAATACAATGAGGAATGAATTTGGAATTGAATAAGCATCCTCAAAATATAGATTATACAAATTGAAGCATTATAGGTATATGAATTATTACAAGGTGAGCTTAAAGGATCAAATATGTTTTATGTAAGTGTATGATAAATGAAATCTATCATGAAAGGATCAAATAATGATTTTAATAGTGTCCTAAATTGGTTGGAGCCTTTGGAAGTGAGTACTTATAAGTTTTTAACAAAAGATATCCATTTCTAGTTGTTGGGAAGCATACTGTCCGGTAAAGATTCAAATCATTTTCATGAGAGATTCAAATCCTTGCTTTTGGGATGAAAGATTTGAATCCCTTCACCTTATAGGGAAGAATTCATATTCTTGTCAATGAGAGATTCACATCCCTTCCTAGTAGAAGCTAATTGTGTAAATCAAAATAAACTATTTTTAGTTTTGATGACTTCCAACCATCTCAAATGCAAATTCTTGACTTAGAGAAAATATTTCAAGGTTTAAATCATATCTAGAACATTTTTTATAGTTTTTGCAAATATTTTCAAGATTTAAAGCTATAGATTATGCAAGTTGGAAATCACGTATACTTTGAGCTCATGCAATGTAGTTCAACATATATCCTTACATATACATTTAAGTTATGGTGACATGATTCTTTAAGGGTCTTCAACTTAGCTTCTTAGGTTGATTCTTAGATCTTAATCTTCACTTAAGCAAGATTCTTGATTGGTTGGATTTGGCAATACTTGATACTTTGTCGGTCTTGATCTTTTTTCACCATGGCTTGGGATATGAAGCTTCTCTTAAAGGTTATCAATGATTTATTGCCTTTAATTCTGGTCTGCTCATCTTATTCTTCGTTGCTGCTCTTGATCCATTCCTCGTTTTCTCTATAACTCATCCATGTTCTCGCCATTTTGATATTCCCTTTACTCTTCTTGTGTAGCTCCATCATATATCTTCAATATGTCCACATATGGTTTATACTTTTTGCTCTTGATCAATGATATTCTCCTTTTGTTGTTCCATTTTGCTATCATCAAAATATACATTGTATCCACACAAGAATCATGTCTTCAATAAGTAAGGCTAAATCTTTGATATTCTAATTTCAAGTAGTCCTATTTTTCTTTTGTTAATTAAACTAGATTTATAGATAAAATAAAAACACAAGCATCTTCACATCAAGGGTTTAGAATATTTGAAACCCTAAACCCTATATATATATATATATATATATATATATATAATCTCAAACCACTATCGCATCCTACATCATGCATTGCGTTGTAGTAATATCAAGTTGTAACTGTTGGCACATAGATAACAACTGTCAATAATGACTTGCAATTACTACCACCATACACAAGCACCACACTATGATATTTTTTTTCTTTCTCAAATTTTTAGTGGAATATAAATAGGATGACTTAGTTTCCTCAGCCCTTTATTTTTGGGTAAGGTGGATACAATAATGTAGGAGCAACCATTTGTACAATCAAGATATGCAACAATAATTGAGAAACATAGATAAGGAGACACATAAAATTTTAACACAAAATACCCCCAAAAATGAAGGGAAAACTTATGGGGAGTTCCATAACTTCCTTTATAGTAGTAGGATCACAAGAATATATTTTATAATTCTCTAATATAAAGCTAGTGGATTATGTCCAATACTTGACTCACTAGGATGGATTATAACAAGTCTCCCCTCACCTAGTTTTGGTGGATCACTCTTAGTGTTGTGGTGGGACTCATTTTAATTTGATAAGATGACAATCTCATAAACTCTTCATTTAATGGTGGTCTTCTCTTTCTTAAAGGATCACTTACATGCTTATGGATTGCTTCAATTACTTGATTCCTCCTATATTCATAGATGCCCCAGGAGATATTTTTATGTTCTATATTATGCCTCAATGAAATAAATAGATTTTCAAATACATGAAGACTTGCAAAATCATTTTCCTATGCATTGAGACTTGAACATGCATTATTGAAATGTTACATTGGAATGTGTGGCAAACCTAATCAATTATGGAGAAAAACTGTGACATTTTTAAAATACAGACTGACTCGTACCATCTTTTTGTTTTTTACTTTTATCCCATTTTTCACTGCCAAAAATAAATGGGACAACTTAGTCTTCTTTACCCATTTTTTGTTAGGATAAGGTGTATACAGTACTGTTGAAGCGACCACTTGTATGAAAAAGATAAGCAAGAAGAGTTGAAAAATAGAGATAAAGAGTGACACACATTTTTAATGTGGAAAACCCCTAAATAATGAAGAGAAAAACCATTTTCGAGGGGAGAGGGGGTATTAGGTGTCAAACACACTATGTTATTAGGGTCAGAAGTATGATAAATAACATTGTAAATGGTTAATTGCATAGTGTTTATTACCAAATGTAAAAGAATCTTGAGTTTTTATGATTGGGCACATTACTGACATAAAAATATATTGGTTTCAGGTTAAAATTGCTATTATGAAGCACTGATGGAGTAAGGAAGCCAAAGAAGTCAGAAATCAAGAAGCTTCATCCTCGCCGGCTTGCTCGCTTGAGCGAGCAAGTGCTGCAGTGAGTTTGTCTAGAATTATGTTGCAGCTCGCTAGCGAGCAAATCAAATTTACTTGCAAAGTTACCCCTTTAGTAAGCAACATCATAAACAAAGGCCCATTCATCTTGTTTTTTATAAAAACCTCACGAAAGAAGGCCGATGGCATGGATTAGGCAAATTTTTGCATCCTAGCGGAGGGGGAGGATCTGTTTTGAACCTGAGGAGTGGAGAAAAAGATCAAAGCTTCATTTTGGAGATCGACAACAGAGTTCTTTTATGATTTTCTTTAGTTTCTTTTCATCTTTTGTTGTAGTTTTTCTGACTATGTCAGCCTAGGTTATTTGTTGTTATGGTTAGATGGAGCCAATGGATTCCTAGTTTTATTTATTCATTTCCTGTAATTTGATATTCAATTCTATGTTATGCAATTAATTTGTTTTCCCACTCCTAGCTTTGTTATGAACTGATGACTCATAGATGATGCATGAATTTTGTCTGACAATAGGAATGTTGGTGTACGATTGATTGGTTAATTTCCGGGTTTTGCTTGATCCAGTGGTAGACTTGTGAAATCCATGACCTTTAATTCTTATTCTTAATGCTTACCCTAGGACACATCACTAAGGGACTAGGGTTTTGAATAGGGTAAAGGATTGAATCACCAAGGGATTGAGGTTTAATTAATTATGAAAGAATTGTCAATAACAGGAATTGAATGTTAGTTATAGGAAATGGTAAACTCAATAGGAATACATTGGGGAAATCAACACTCTAGCTATGTTTGCATTATTAGTTTTAATTCTTATTTTTAGTTTGAGTCTTGTTTTTGCAATTGTTTGTTAACTTTAGGTTCAGTTTTTATATCTTAATCATATTCTCAAGTATCAATACGATCGATCCAACTTTGAGAGAGTATTGAAATTAATGTTTGACAGATCAATTCTCCTGGGAACGATATTCTACTTATTATTTTATTACTCTTACGGTCGGTATACTTACCGTGATCGTAATAGGGGATCCAAGACTTCTATATACTAATAGCATTACAAGAATATATTTTATAATTATCCAATATGTTAAATATCAAGATAGAAGAGGAATTGATAGTAATCCTTGTTGTGTTAAACTACACAATATTGGTTCTATTATATAGCAAACCAATTGAAGAATACAATGAGACACACACAATGTGTGACTTCTACACTAACACTCTTAACACTCCCCCTCAAGCTGTAGCATATAGATCATATGCTACAAGCTTGATACATAAATAATACTCCTATTAGGAATCAAAAGCAACAGTGCTACATCAACAAAATGAAATGACCAAGTAACATAACATCAAAATAAATCTCCTATATGAGAAACCAAAAATCAACAATGTGCTAAAAATGGCGTCGGAATGAACATCAACATGGAAGATGCCGGAATGATCATCGGCAAAGACATCTGTGCTGGAATGACCATCAACAACATGGATGACGGTATGGAAGATGCCAGAATTATCATCGGCAAAGACAACAGTGCTGGAATGACCATCAGCAACATGGACGGTGCTCCCCCTCAAGAGGAACTTCGGTGCCGGAATTATCATCGACAAAGACAACTGTGCTGGAATGACCATCAGCAACATGGAAAGTGCTCCCCCTCAAGAGGAACTTCGGAGCCGGAATTATCATCGGCAAAGACAACTGTGCTGGAATGACCATCAGCAACATGGAAAGTGCTCCCCCTCAAGAGGAACTTCGGAGCCGGAATTATCATCGGCAAAGACAACTGTGCTGGAATGACCATCAGCAACATGGAAGGTGCTCCCCCTCAAGAGGACGATGAATAGAATAAATAGTCCATCTTGGGAAGAAAGAAGATTAAAAAAAAACTTCACATAATCGGAAAAGTCGCCGGAGACGGCGGTGGGTCGTCGGAGACGCTAGTGGGTCGTCAGAAAAGTTGCCAGAAAGTCATCAAAAAAGTCAACGGAGACGGCAGTCAACGGTGGTCGATCAATGGCGGTCAACCCAACAGCTTCCCAAGGATCATTCTTTTCTGATGTGACAGATCAGTCTAAGCTGCAGTCACAGAGCATACTAAGAAAAACCCGAAAAAGAAATAACAACGAGAATCCCTCAAGGAGGGTGATATCTCTCTATAACCATATTGAAATTATGGAAAAGTGAACTAAGTTAAGCGGATTAAGATTCCTCTTGTTAGGCTCTGATACCATGTTAAATATCAAGATACAAGAGGAATTGATAGTAATCCTTGTTGTGTTAAACTACACAACATTGGTTCTATTATATAGCAAACCAATTGAAGAATACAATGAGACACACACAATGTGGGACTTCTACACTAACACTCTTAACACTCCCCCTCAAGCTGTAGCATATAGATCATATGCTACAAGCTTGATACCCTTGTTGTGTTAAACTACACAACATTGGTTCTATTATATAGCAAACCAATTGAAGAATACAATGAGACACACACAATGTGGGACTTCTACACTAACACTCTTAACTCTCCCCCTCAAGCTGTAGCATATAGATCATATGCTACAAGCTTGATACATAAATAATACTCCTATTAGGAACCAAAAGCAACAGTGCTACATCAACAAAATGAAATGACCAAGTAACATAACATCAAAATAAATCTCCTATATGAGAAACCAAAAATCAACAATGTGCTAAAAATGGCGTCGGAATGAACATCAACATGGAAGATGCTGGAATGATCATCGGCAAAGACATCTGTGCTGGAATGACCATCAGCAACATGGATGACGGTATGGAAGATGCCGGAATTATCATCGGCAAAGACAACAGTGCTGGAATGACCATCAGCAACATGGACGGTGCTCCCCCTCAAGAGGAACTTCGGTGCCGGAATTATCATCGACAAAGACAACTGTGCTGGAATGACCATCAGCAACATGGAAAGTGCTCCCCCTCAAGAGGAACTTCGGAGCCGGAATTATAATCGACAAAGACAACTGTGCTGGAATGACCATCAGCAACATGGAAAGTGCTCCCCCTCAAGAGGAACTTCGGAGCCGGAATTATCATCGGCAAAGACAACTGTGCTGGAATGACCATCAGCAACATGGAAGGTGCTCCCCCTCAAGAGGACGATGAATAGAATAAATAGTCCATCTTGGGAAGAAAGAAGATTAAAAAAAAAAGCTTCACATAATCGGAAAAGTCGTCGGAGACGGCGGTGGGTCATCGGAGACGCTAGTGGGTTGTCAGAAAAGTCGCCAGAAAGTCATCAAAAAAGTCAACGGAGACGACAGTCAACGGTGGTCGATCAATGGCGGTCAACCCAACAGCTTCCCAAGGATCATTCTTTTCTGATGTGACAGATCAGTCTAAGCTGCAGTCACAGAGCATACTAAGAAAAACCCGAAAAAGAAATAACAACGAGAATCCCTCAAGGAGGGTGATATCTCTTTATAACCATATTGAAATTATGGAAAAGTGAACTAAGTTAAGCGGATTAAGATTCCTCTTGTTAGGCTCTAGATACCATGTTAAAATATCAAGATACAAGAGGAATTGATAGTAATCCTTGTTGTGTTAAACTACACAACATTGGTTCTATTATATAGCAAACCAATTGAAGAATACAATGAGACACACACAATGTGGGACTTCTACACTAACACTCTTAACACAATATAAAGTTAGAGGATCACATTCAATACTTTACTCATTAGGATGAATTACAACAAGTTTCTCTCACCTGATTTTAGTGGATCAATCTTACGTGTGGAACTCACTTTAGTTTGAGAGGAAAACAATCTCACAAACATTTTACTAAATGATGGTTTTATCTTCCTTGTAGGATCTCTCACATTCTCATGGATTACTTTTGTTTTTTTTTTTTGAAAGATTTTCTCATGGATTACTTCTATTGCTTGATTCTTTTCTTCTTCCTCCCTTATTTATAGATGATCAAGAGGCCTTTATTGCATGCTCTAGATTATTCCTCAATTAATTAGAGGGACTTTTAATGCTGTAGACTTGCAAAATCATTTTCCCATATATGGAGACTTAAATCATGCATTATTCTTTTTTTTATATACATAAATCATGCATTATTCAAATGTTGCAATATGTCGCTAACCTAATTAATTATGGAATAAAAAAAACTGCGATAATTTTTTAATTGACATTCTTTAAATACGGATCAACCAGTATGCTCTTATTTTTGACACGTTGGCAGCAGGACAAGACCAAATGTGACAGAGGGAGTCAACATAATTTGTCAATGGAAAAAGGCAAGGACTAGAAGAATTCATCTGATATCATGTTAGAAGGTAGAGTGCAGAAACATGAAGAAAAATTGAAGAAAGAATTCGTTCAATCACTTTCTCACGCACATGTTTTGTACGGCAAAACGACCGTACTAAACATAATTGACAAATGTATTTCCTGATGAAAGCAATTTTGAAATGTATCACGGTCCTAAGGCAGTCAAACCCGTCATCTTAATTGACGTTGTGAATCCCGTATGCATAGCCGACGAGATTCAACGCCACGTAGGATGCCCCCACCAATCCCGTCAACTGAGATGGCGAGATCTGCAAAAGCCACTACAAATAACGCATTCATTCTGACGTGGCCCGCCACATTGAATGACGAGAGTGTGGCTATGAAGAACCCGTCACATGCATTGACGGGTTTGATCAGGTTTGGTTTCCATGGCTTCCACAGAGAATCAGCTCCCTGCTACACGCTACCGGTTGCAGCTTTCTTCTCTCTTCTTCCCTTAGTCTTCTCTTCTTCTCTTCCCCCTCCCATCTTCCTCACTTGGTTTTTTCTCCCTCTCTCTGTATCTTCTGTTTTTTCTCCCTCCCGTTTTCTGTTTTTCTCCTCCACCGCCGGGCAAAAATTGTAGGATCTCGTCTCGGTTTCATCGTTCACTTACAGGTGTTTGCTAACTAAATTTGTTTTATTTTTTCAGTTAAATTTGTTTTAAACCTAAAACCTAGGATAGAGATAGTAGACAAACACTACAAGAAAACAGGCAAATAACGACCCTTAAACTGAGGCGGTTTAAGAAAAACCGCGTGCAAATGATATACACAGGCGGTTGTGCAGGCGGCTGAATTTAACAAAGGCGGTTCAACCAAAACCGCCTTTAAATGACAATTAAAGGCTGTTAAAAGCGGTTTTGGTTGAACCGCCTTTGTTAAATTCAGCCGCCTGCACAACCGCCTGTGTATATCATTTGCACGCGGTTTTTCTTAAACCGCCTCAGTTTAAGGGTCGTTATTTGCCTGTTTTCTTGTAGTGTTTGTCTACTATCTCTATCCTAGGTTTTAGGTTTAAAACAAATTTAACTGAAAAAATAAAACAAATTTAGTTAGCAAACACCTGTAAGTGAACGATGAAACCGAGACGAGATCCTACAATTTTTGCCCGGCGGTGGAGGAGAAAAACAGAAAACGGGAGGGAGAAAAAACAGAAGATACAGAGAGAGGGAGAAAAAACCAAGTGAGGAAGATGGGAGGGGGAAGAGAAGAAGAGAAGACTAAGGGAAGAAGAGAGAAGAAAGCTGCAACCGGTAGCGTGTAGCAGGGAGCTGATTCTCTGTGGAAGCCATGGAAACCAAACCTGATCAAACCCGTCAATGCATGTGACGGGTTCTTCATACCCACACTCTCGTCATTCAATGTGGCGGGCCACGTTAGAATGAATGCGTTATTTGTAGTGGCTTTTGCAGATCTCGCCATCTCAGTTGACGGGATTGGTGGGGGCATCCTACGTGGCGTTGAATCTCGTCGGCTAAGCATACAGGATTCATAACGTCAATTAAGATGACGGGTTTGACTGCCTTAGGACCGTGATACATTTCAAAATTGCTTTCATCAGGAAATACATTTGTCAATTATGTTTAGTACGGTCATTTTGCCTGTTTTGTACAGATGAAATACACCTATATATCTATGAATAAGCAAAAGGGCTCTATAACAACCTGTGAGGTGGCATTACATTATATGAAAGTAAGAAAAGAAAAATAAAAAATAAAGAAGTAAATTTATATAGAAAATATAAGTCTAATAGAAGGTGTGAGGCCCCTTAGGGTGTCATTTTTTTTTTTACAACCCGTAGGTATCCCCATTCAACCTCCTCCGATCACCTTGCCCTCAGAGTACGGCCCTGTAGGTTAGCCCCTCATTGGAACAGCGGGTGCATTGAGCTTCGCTACCGGAATAAGGATGAGACTAATCTCCCACCCGAGAAGGAGACACTTTCCTCCTCTGACCCCAAATATTTTCCAAGAATTTGCTTGAGGCAAGTTTCTTATTGTTTGTATGAAGGTTGGACTGGTCTAAACGGTTATATATTGAACCATTTATGAAAGTCAGCTTGAACTAGGAGATTATTTATTATATTTCTTGAGATGAATGCAATATACTTTATAAAAATTCAACGTCCAAATTAATACAAAGGTCAAAATCAAATATAAAATAATTTTTATTTTATATAATAAAATATGATATAAAATATAAAAATATATTTGTTACAAAAACAAAGGTTACAAAGCATTAAGTATTCACCCGTAAAATGCGGTTTATATAATGATTTTCTATTCCTTTCCTCCATACTCACCATTTATCCCTCTTTTCTAAATCTTTGGTTTTACATCCAACACTTTTATTTAGCTTCAGTTTGTACACTCTTCCACCTAATGATTAAATGAACTTCATTGGAAAATAGAATAGTGGTAAGTGATATATAATTTTTGCTTTGTCTAGTTTTGGTTCATTCTGATTGGATGTGTTGCTTGAATCTATGAAACAGATAAAATCGACTATTACGGAAAAAAAAAAAAAGAATTGCTACAAGAAACAACAGCTATTGAAATGGAGTTCATTTACTCGACAAGCGAAGAATTATGTGACGGTAAGATTATCACCAATACTTAATTGATTCTGTTGATATCATTGGTTTAGATTCTATTGGCCTATATATCAATGTTTGAATTATATGTTTGTTTTGCCATTTTTGGCTTGTTTGTTAAAATTGGGAATTTTCTTCTATACATCAAATGTACCCACTTGGGTACATCCTTTTTCCAAAAAAAAAAAATTTCTTTCCATTTAAACCCACACTTTCATTTTATTCCATCTCTATTCCAATTTTTTTGTGTTTTTTTTTGGACCGATCATGGTGCATCCAAAGGTTTGCTCTTAAATTTGATTGAATGTGTAGTCTAATTGATATACAATTTACTTCCAATGTATTTGAATTTTGGATTCCGCTTGTTGATCTGGTAACTTGGGTCTTAGAATTTAGGTTCTTTCACCACTTTCAGACAGGAATGTTCACAAACACTCATGCAGAATCTAATTGACTTTTGAAAAGAGAGCATCCCTTTCAAAAACAAAAAATAAAATAATAATAATAGCTTTTAAGTGAACATAAGAAACTTACGCGAAAGTCAAAAGGGAACATAACCTCACTTATTAAAAATTAACGTGGACCCTACAACATAATTCGTGACACTAAATATTATATTAGGCCCAATTCACAATAAATAGAAGTAATTCATTTCAAGTATGTCTGTGCTTATAAACTAATAGTAAAAAGAGCTATGTATTGATTAACCTCATTCAGACTTAAAGAGAGATATAGTGTATTATAAGTTCGTTCCATCGATCTGATTTTCGAATCAGACTATGTATTGATGCTCCGCCCTCTCTCAGAAAAATTTGGCTCCCCCATTGAATGTTGCTATATATATATATATATATATATATATATATATATATATATATATATAGATGATCCTTTGACATCTAGAGCCGTTAGATCAAAAAAGATCAACGGTGTCACATGCTTACAAATCAGAGTCGTTGGTCTTTTTTGATCTAACGGCTCTCAGACGAGGTGTCAAAGGATTCTACCTCATATATATATATAGGGAAAAATATTTCTACGGCCACTTTAGATAAGTTTATCTACAGCTGCAATTTTTAACTATATTCTTCTGGGAGAACATAGTTATAACGTTAAAGTTGCTCTTTTCTCTCTCTTCACGTCAGGAAAAAAGTTCTGAAAATCATTTGAGGAGGGAGAAAAAAGAGCAACTTTAAACGAGAGAACATAGTTAAAAATGGCAGCTGTAGATAAGCTTATCTAAAGTTGCTGTACAAATGTTTACCATATATATATATATATATATATATATATATATATATATATATATATAATGCTTTTTCCACATGTAAGAACTTGGATTAATATTACTATTTTAAACATTGATTCTACCTATGATTCACTAAAATCCTTTATGTTTTAAATGGTGTGTGTTATACAATTAACCTGTTTATTATTATTATTATTGTAAAATTCAAACCTTAACAATTTATTTTTCACTGATATGAAAAAGAATGGGCAGAAGGTGTATTGACTTTCAGGGTTAAGGATGGAGTCCTCATCAAGGAAGAGGAGAACGATTACATTGTGATCAATGTACTGAATTCACCAGAATCAGACCAGGTTTCTGCTAATCGTGTTCAGCTCAGGGATTTGATGAAGGAAGAAGATGAGGAGGATGAGACTGAAAATCATTTTGTTAATGTCAACAATGAGATGGTCATACCTGAAGATAAGGTTATGATGCAAGAGTTAGGCAAACGGGAATATGTGCCTTCGAAAGACAAGGGCAAACAGGTATTCAACGTATTAATTAGCCCACATATTTTGTTTAGAAATATATGTTCTTTCAAAGGATTGATTAATTACTTTGTTAAGTTATTTAAACTTCCATGTTTGGTACATGTTGTTAGATATAACATTTAAAACCGAATGTGTGTTCATGATAGTGTTACTAGTTTATTGAGAATGATGGCCAAATATGCTTGAACCAATTTTCCTACTATTAAGTGAAGTTTCTAGGTCATTGATTGTTCCCTGTATCTATCTTGCGACATGCAAATCTTTGTGCGCTAGTGTGTGTGCATGCACATGCACATGCACGTGTGAATGTGTTGGGGAAGAGAAATTTCACAAAGTGATGTTTGTAATTTATCTGCAGGTCATAGCTGAGCCTGAATTGGATGTTTGTGATATTTGCAAATCAAATATTGATAGCCCTGGATGCGTGTGGAAAAAGGAAACATGCTTCTTGAGATTGGAATTTGAACCAGTTTGTAAGTGCAATGAGATTCAAAATGCATATAAGGCTTATGAAGTTGGGAGTTCAAGTGAGGTTCGTCACAGCTTAGAGGAGTCAAGTTTCTCTGCTATTGGCACTGTGCCAAATCGTATAAGTTTCTCAGGGATTTTACCTTATTCTGGTATCATCTCTGTTCGATCAGATAGCACAGATAGCAGGCCATCCTTCTCTTTTCCCATGTAAATTTCCACAAAACTTTTTGTGTTAATACCTTTTCATTGGTCTTTTTGTTAGCAATGTATGTCTAATTGGATGATTTACATATACTGTTGCAGACTGCAATCTGAATGGAATATTAGCAGCCCAGACATAATGCCAAAATATGATGATGATAAAGCTGATTCACATGATGATGATAATGCTGATTCACATGCTGATGATCATGACCAGATCCAGAAGCAACGTGGTTGGATGCAGGGCTTTCTTTGCTGCAGATTCTGAAAGATTATGGTTTAAAATTTATATATATCATTTAAGTTCTGCTTAAGTATCATACATTACTAATATTTACATACATTATGGTTTAAACTTTGGGAAAAGTGTTTAACCTTTTGAATGACATAACTTATATCCTTTTACTCTCACAAAGAGGCGGGACCCACACCTTTATTTTTCTTTGTCAACTCTATCTCCTCTTTTATCTATCTCTTTCTCTCTCTTAAAATTACATAACTTTACATCCTTTAAAATAATACACACTTTACCCTTAAAGTTTATATGTCTTGTTTAAGTTCTATAGTGTCATACATTACTAATATTTATATACATTATGGTTTAAACTTTATATGTCTTATTTAAGTTTTACTTAAGTATCTTGCATGCGCATCTCCCTAGCTAACTTTTCTCTAGGGTGCAGTAGGTTAAAAATGGCGAATAATTTCTCCTTTATGTCTTCAAGAAAAAATCTTTTTTTTCCGCCATGCTTGCATCTCCTTTTCCCCTTTTTCTCCTTGTATCGTTGAATTTCTTTTTTCCCATTGCAAACAATTCGTAGTACATATTGGGAGCTCTTGATTTGGTTGTTAAGAATCAAGTTTTAAATATTGCCTTAATAGGGAAGGGAGGGTTGAACCTACATATTTACCTACAATTAGGTACATTTATAGGAGGAAATTAGGAAAAATAGACAGAGAAGGTACCAGGTATATTGTTACTCTCTGGAATTTTAGAGTTACCGTATCCTTCACACGAATAAATCTTTGATATTGTACCAAAGATTCAGTGCATCCCACCAACGAAAATATTACATGTCAGCTAATTTTATTTTATTTTCTGTCAAATTTTTTTTCTCTCTGTTGTGTAATGCTTTCATTAATAAGATGCAATCTTGGTACAACAGTATAGTACCAAAGATTTATTCCCTTTACACACACCCCTAATTCTCCTCAAAATGTATTGTAGGATGCTCTAAAAGTGCTACTCACTCCACATGATACAAGAATATGAAAAGAGGTGTGCGCAACATTGATAAAATAGGTTAGACATTTCGAGTTAACTCAATTAACCTGGAAGTTTTTGTCGATTTAGGTTATATATATTAACACACAAGATGTTGCGGGTCGGGATCAGTTTACCACTTAGTTTTTTTATTTTTTCATCTTTTTTGTTGATGCTAGGTAAAGGGGTCATAGATTTTGAATTGATGAGTTACCGGTTTGGGTCAATTAAATTAGGTTCTTTTTGTTTATCAAAAAAAAATAAAAATTAGGTTCTTTTTTCGTTTTCCACATCATTATTAACTCATTTCCTCACCACCCTACCGATTACGTCTTTATCTTAAACTCTTGTCATGCAACAATAGGTGTTGGAGTAACCACCACTTGCAACAATGGCCACATTGACAACCACCACCACCACATATGTGAGCACCGCACAGTGATTATTTTTTATTTTTTTCCCATTTTTACATTCCGAAAAATGGTTGGACTTAGCCATTCGAATCCATTTTTTAAACATAAACCAACCGAGCAAGTTGATAGTGGGATAGCATCTGGTGGGGCTAAGTGAGTAAACCTGCTTTTAATTTGCCAATTCTGTCAAAGAACCTTGGGATACAACACCCCAAAAGCTAACTCAAAGGGTGGGAGTGCTCAAGGCCTTATAAAGGCCACATTAGTTGACCATACAACCAATGTGAGACTATATATCTCAACACGCCCCCTCACACGAGAGCCCACTGGGCTTGAAGGGTGGACAACATACAAGTCCACCTACATGTGGAAATTCCACTACAAAGAAAGTGGGAGGCAGTGAGATTTCGAATGCTCTGATACTATGTCAAAGAACCTTGGGATACACCACCCCAAAAGCTAGCTCAAAGGTGGGATAGCTTCATGGGGTCCCTTTTATGTTAGAACAAAAAATCATGCCATTACTTTCTTGATGCTTGAATAAGCGGTTGGAACGTACGGCCTAATAGGTCCGATTGATCTTATTTTTAAAATTCATATCTCCCTATTTAAAATTTTCCTTAGAATATACCAAAAAATTAAATAAAAATTTCCTTTGAAGATTAAAAAGATTGTTGTGTTAATTTTTTTAAGATGATTATTGATTATATTTCTTGAGTTGAATGCGATAACAAAAAAGAGTAACCTAGCGTTATAAAGCTCCCAGTATGCAAAGTTTCTAGAGAAGGGTCAAACCCATTATAATATTAGGCAAAAGCACCATAGTAAGAACCTTTTGTAAAAGATTTGCCCATTAAAAACACGTTTGGTATGTACTTAAGTTTATCTTTTATTTTATCTTTATCTAAAATTTTAATTTCGAGTAACTTGTAATTGCCTCTTTAAAAATGCATACATGAATAAGAAAATCATATTTGACTTTTATTCATAAAATTTGAGGAGATTTATTTCCTTCATCGTGTTCTTAGTTGAATTAGGGTTCATTGGCTAGCTACCCGTGAATTGAGGTCTTATTAATCAAGTTGCAAGCTTGGATGTGGCAACGTAGCTTTGGGCATTGGTTCTTATTCCTCCTGCGAGCAAGGATTTTTGACAATCATTGAAGGTTCTTGTCTCATCGAAGATAGGAGTCTAAGGGGTTTCACATTTAATCTATCCTAAACTGGATGTGGAAGATCCAATTAATTAAGCTGACTTTTGTGCGGAGTCCACATCATTAAAGCTCAAAACAAGTTTGGTTATGATAGTTACATATTATAAGGATATTTTGAGAGTACATTTGCACCATCATTTACTCATCTTGAGTTAATTTGCAAATATCATTCATACTTGAGCTCATTTCTTGAAGAATTATATATTCATAGCGCTTTAATTCGTATATCTACACTTCGAGAGGATAAATTCATTTCTTAAACCCTTCTACGTCATGATTTCGTGATTGAAGGGTAGTGAGACCCTAAAAGAGTGTTTGGTACATGGTAAAATTTTAGATTCCTGAGAAAGTTATATTGGCATCCAACATTTCGTAAGGGAAAAGGAAAAATTTTCCCTGTGAATCTTGTTTTCCCATGATTTGGCTTTTGTGAACAAAAGTTGACCCAAGATCCCAATGAAAAATCTCACCCAATAGGTGTGTGGTATTTGTAAGAACCCGCACAGTTAATTAAGGAAGTTAATTAATTAATTAAGAGAAATTAGGAAATTATTCCTTAATTGACCATAATAATTATTATGAGGCTTTAATAATTATAGTAAGTGAATTATAATGTTGAAAGTCGCTTTTCTGACGAAAAGTGCAGATACCGGTTCTGCTACTCGGTATAAATGCATACCAGAGAAGTATCCCGGAAAATTATAATATGTGTGGGAACATTCTTAAAATAATATGTAGGACTTGTGAAACAAGTTTCAAGTTAAAATAATGAGAACTGGTGCCAGAACTTATACTGCCTATTGATATGCGATCAGCATATAAGGAATTCTAAGATAAAAAGAGGAAGAATGTTATTTAATCTGATTCAAGAAAAGGGCAAAATCAATGTTAAGTTGTCAAATATCTTAATCTGAGGTTATATACTGATTTTATGTTGATTTCATAGGAGAAATGCACAAATTGGAGTTGAAAAGGATAAAGTGAAACTAAAGGCCCACGCTACAAGCGTGGGAATGGCGCTTGCAGCATCAGAGGATCGCGCAACTATTGAATTCAGATTTTAAATTCGAAATTTGAATTCAATTTTATTTTAATTAAAACTTTCCGTTAAACGTTTCTGTAATAAATTCATACTTTAATATTTCCGTTATAACGTTTATGTAATAATTGTAAGGTTTCCGTTATACGTTTCGGAAGAAAGTCAAACAGAAGCTCCACGCTTCAAGCGTTCAAATCAACGCTTGAAGCGTGGGAAAAGACTTCAAGACAGTAAGTCTACGCTTCAAGCGTAGAACCCTACGCTTGAAGCGTGGAGAAGACGAAAAAAGGCAGAAGCTCCACGCTTGGAGCGTGGATCCTGCGCTCCAAGCGTAGGATTGAGATGGACAGCTGTCAGTTGCGAGAAAAGGAGGATTCTCAGGTTATAAAAAGGGCATAAGGCAACCCTAGGAGGACACTTCTGATATTCTGAACAATTGAGGTCATTCGGAGGCGGAAGCTCTGGAGAGAAATCTCTTCTTCTACCTTTCTGTAGTTCTTTTAGTTTATGTTTTCATTTGAATATTGGATTCTAGCCATGATAATGGTTGGCTAGAACCTCTTTGCTGTAGTTAGGGTCACGAACTCTTGTGAACCCCTGATACAATGGATTGAGTTTTTATGAATATATTTATCTTTTGAATTTCGTTCTATTCTGATCGTATTGTTATTGTTATTATTAGATCCGATCAATCTAGTAAGTAATAATAAATCTGAGGATTAGGGCCAACAAGAGGGATCTGAGGTCCTTAATCCGGAAAGGGGATAGAACGACGGTATGAACATGATCTAGACATAGACATGATTCATATTGTAGATGTTTCAATTATCGATCTTTATGCTTGATCTCATATAGGGCACCTCAAGGAATTAGGGTTCTATATGAGATTAAAGGGTTAATTCCTCAAGGGATTGAGAATTAACTATTGATACCTTTATCTGATAATTATCTAAGTTCACGATTTATATATTAATACTTAACTTAATCCAGAGTAAAAGGTGGGGATCATTGGTGAGTGTTCCCTACTACAGCGCTTTTCTCATATATTTAAACCCTTATTTCATTTCTTTTTCAAAAAGAACCAAAAACAAGTCTTTTAAATTTACAAATCAAATTCCCACACAATCCTGACATTCGTGTCAAAAACCTTTTTGAAATATTTAATCTTAAAAGGAAGAGTTTTAATTGATTTAAACACACTCTCTGTGGATACGAACTTTTACTTATCATTTTATTACTTGCGCGATTCGGTACACTTGCCGATTCACGTCAAGTTTTTGGCGCCGTTGCCGGGGAGTGTTTTTCTTAAATCAATTAATCTTGATTTTAAAGATTAAATTGTTTTTATTTTATTTTATTTTATTTTTGTTTTGAATCTGTGCTACTAATCTTTTCTCTGAAGTTGTATGCAAAGCAGTGCTTTTCTAAGGAGAAGCGAACGAATTGCTCAAAAAGAGAAGGAAAGAAAAAGGGCACAGACAATTCCCATTCCAGTAGCTGAAACCCTAGAGATGGCTGCCTTTAATCAGAATGCTGATCCTAGGATGAACACCATCCTCACGCCTATCTTCAACAGGCCCAATGCTGGAATTGTTCCACCAGAACTTGGGAACAATCAATGGGAGCTCAAGTCCAACATCATTCAGTTGGCCGAGAGAGAAAAGTATGGAGGAGAGGACAATGAAGATCCTCACAGATTCATTGACAGATTTTTACGAATCTGTGACTCTACAAAGCCTCCACATGTTTCTGATGATGCAATACGATTAAGACTTTTCCCTTTTTCTGTTAAGGGAAAAGCTCTTGATTGGGTGGAAAGACAACCTGCGGATAGCATCATCTCTTGGGAAAATTTATCTGAAAAATTCTTTGCAGAGTTCTTCCCCATGGAGAAATACAACAACATGGTGAATGATATCACCTCATTCAAACAACAATTTGGAGAGACCATCTGCGCTTCTTGGAATAGATTCAAGGCCCTCATGAGAAAGGTTCCTCATTATAACCTATTTCAAGGGGACCAAGTGAGAATCTTTTTCAATGGTTGTCTACCAGAGACGAAACTGGTTATTAATACTGCAGCAGGCGGTTCTTTGGGTGATAAGCTAGCTTCAGAGTCATATCATCTGATTGACAAGTTAGCTAAAAATGAGAATGAAACATCTACAAGGACAGGAAGAAGGGAAGCAGTGCCAATCAATGATAATAGTGCAATGCTGGCAGAACAAAAGTTGTTATCACAACAAATGTCCAATCTGCATGCAAAGTTTGAAAAGATGCAGCTTTCTAAAGTTCAAGCAAGTGCAGTTGTTCTTGACTGTGAATATTGTCATGAAGATCATGACACCAATGCTTGTCCTACATTGATGTCTTCAGATTCTACTCAACAATTACAGGTAAATGGTATTTGGTATGATCAGCGCCCTAATCAGCAAAATTTCTCAAGAAATCAAAATAATTCTGCTGGTGGTAATAGTTACCAAAGGAAGAGTTATCAAGGTACTGGTTTAGATATGACATCTGACAACTATCTAAAACCACCACCTATTCCAAAAAGAGAGCCTTCCGACCTGCAGCGTTTAGTAGGAACATTAGCACAAAGTACTAACGCTTTCATGGAAGAGAGTAGGGCTAATCAAAGAAGTACCAATGCTTTCATTGAGGAAAGTAGAGCTGAGTCCAGGAACACTAAAGCTTCAATCAAAAACCTGGAATATCAGGTTGGTCAACTTGCCCAACAGTTATCTGATAGAGCTTCAGGTACCTTTCCTGGTAACACTACTACCAATCCCAAGGAAAATTGTATGGCAGTTATAACTAGAAGTGGGAAAGTGGTATCATCCCCACCAAAACCTATAGAAGAGGAAGAGAAGGTTGAACAGGAGGAGAAATCTAAAGAAGAAACTGAAAAATCTCCTGAAATATTGAAACCGACTGATGATGTGAAGGAGCCAGCTACTCTTCCAAAAGAAAAATTTGAACTTAGTGAAGAGTATCTTATGAAAATGGCACCTTATCCTGGAAGGTTGAAGCCAGAATTAAAAGCAAAAAGTTATGACAGATTTCTTGATCTTTTCAAGAAATTGCATGTGAACATCCCGTTTGCTGAAGCATTGGCTAATATGCCAAACTATGCAAAATTCATGAAGGATCTCCTTTCCAGGAAGCATAAGCTACAAGAGTGTCAAACAGTTGCACTTACTGAGGAGTGTAGTGCTATTATTACCAAGAAGGTCCCGCCTAAGCGTAATGATCCAGGGAGCTTCAATATCCCTATTGAAATTGGGAACACAAAAATCAGTCGGGCATTGTGTGATCTTGGGGCTAGCATTAATCTGATGCCTCTTTCTGTTTACAATTCCTTGGGGATTACCGAGTTGAAGCCTACTCAAGCATCTTTACAACTTGCTGATAGATCCTTAAGGAAGCCAAGTGGTATAGTCGAAGATGTCCTTGTAAAAATTGACAAGTTCATCTTTCCGGCTGATTTTATTGTGCTTGATATGGAGGTAGAAAATGAAATGCCTCTCATATTGGGTAGACCTTTCCTAGCCACAGCCCGTGCAATGATTGATGTTGAAAACGGGAAGCTTGAACTAAGGATGAATGATGAGACCGTTACCATTAATGTCTTTGATTCTTTAAAACAGTCTTCTCACAAAGATGATTGTTTTAGTCTGGAAATCTTAAAGGAAAAACAAAGTGTAGCGGTTGAAGTTTCTAGAAAAGCAGATGATGAAAATGGTGCCACGAAGGTGGAGTTGAAGGAGTCTCCTAAAACTTTAAGAGATATCTTCTTGTGTAACAAGGTAGTGACTGAAGCACTGAAGGAAGAAAAGACTGAATTTAAAGACAAAGATCCCTCTGCTCATACCAATAAAATTCTAAATGAGGATGATGGCAAACATGAGAAGAAACCCCAAGGGAGGAGTCATCCTACAATGAAGAAGGTAGTGAGAAAGGAGATGATCAAACTCTTTAATAAGAATTGGAAGAGACACCGGAAGCTAAAGTTTGACAAGAGACATAGAGATTCTATCTCTCAGAAGAATCAAAGCTTCAAAGAGTTTCTAACATGGCTCCATGGTTTGGGCCAAATCTGGGAATGGTGGCTCCAAACACCAAGGCAGCCAATACCACCAGATCCTCCATTTGCTGAGTCATCCCACGCTGCTGAGTGGGATGACATGGAGGTTTGACTTTATCTCCTTGCTGACGGAGATTTTGTACATTAGTTTATTTTTCTATTTTGTATTTTAGTTAGTATATTTTTCTCTGATGTTTTAATGTGCGCATTATAGTCCCTTCTATATGCCACTGCTTGTTCCATTGTGCAGGTTTTCCTTCTTGTGGTTTAATTATTGCTGAGGACAACAATGCTCTAAATCTGGGAATGGTGGGCTTGCGCCTTAGAACTGCAATTCTTCTATCAGGGGAGATATCCTAATTCTTTTCATTTTCTTAGTTATTTTTTATAGTTATTTGGTGTGCCATTAAAAAAAAAATAATAATATATAAAAAAATAATAAAAAAATGTGTGTTTTGAACAAATCCCAGGTTTAAATGTGCTCATCTTGTTAATGTACATGATTAAATTCTTGGAATATATTGTATGACTTTCTGACATAACATTGCATAGGCATAATTAGATTGCATGATTGCTCGTTTGTCTGAATTAATATTGTGAAATTCTGATAATGTCTGAGGTCAATTTTCTTGAGTCTGCATTGATACCATAGCTGTGAGGTTTTGAGCCTAAACACTGAAATTTTTGTTGAGAGGTCTCACTGTTGTAATACTCTAGAACTTGATTTGTTTCTCTATTATGCATGCATTGATTGATATGATAAAGGCATTTTGTTCTTAATTGCTATTGGCCAAAATAACTCACCTGTATGAGATTTTCCCCTTGCTAGCCCTTTGAGCCTGAACTTAATTCTTGATAAATGACCTGTGGCCTGATTGATGGCTTAGCCTATATCCATTTTTCGTGACTTACCTTGATTGAGATTGAATCATTGAATGTGTTGAAAATAAAATAAAGAAATTGAGGTAAACTCCACAAAGGTCAAGTGATTAAGGGATAAAAAAAAAAAAAAAAAATCATCTATGCCCTTATAAAAAAAAGAGTAAAAGAGTAAAAGGTGGGCTGGAAGGAATTAATTCCCGAAATTCTGTGGGGATGTTAGTGGGGCAAAAATCATTGAATCGAATGTGTTAAAGTGAAAGAATATCAGTTTTCAATCTCATTGTTGTTTGAGTTACTATCCATATATTCCTACCCTATTACCCCGGCCAAGTTACAACCTGTGAAGTCCTTTTGATCAATTAATGCATGTGTGTGATTCTTCATTTTTAAGAATTTTTTTTAGAATATGATCAAGCCTATGGTAGCGTTATAGCTTTGAGTGATTGAGTGCTCATTATACCCTTAAACACTGAGTGTTGAGTGAATATTATTTATCTGTGTGAGGGGTAACCAATGTAGACTTGTATCTCTAAGAAGCTGATGACATTATTGGGAGTTGAGTCAGGCATGCATGGCATATTGTGTCTGAGAGTGTCTCTGGAATGTTATGTTGGATTAATTGATTATTTCCTGGATTGAGTCTTGTATATTGCTGGGGACAGCAACGTTTAAATCTGGGAATTATTTGATATGCGATCAGCATATAAGGAATTCTACGATAAAAAGAGGAAGAATGTTATTTAATCTGATGCAAGAAAAGGGCAAAATCAATGTTAAGTTGTCAAATATCTTAATCTGAGGTTATATACTGATTTTATGTTGATTTCATAGGAGAAATGCACAAATTGGAGCTGAAAAGGACAAAGTGAAACTAAAGGCCCACGCTACAAGCGTGGGAATGGCGCTTGCAGCATCAGAGGATCGCGCAACTATTGAATTCAGATTTTAAATTCGAAATTTGAATTCAATTTTATTTTAATTAAAACTTTCCGTTAAACGTTTCTGTAATAAATTCATACTTTAATATTTCCGTTATAACGTTTATGTAATAATTGTAAGGTTTCCGTTATACGTTTCGGAAGAAAGTCAAACAGAAGCTCCACGCTTCAAGCGTTCAAATCAACGCTTGAAGCGTGGGAAAAGACTTCAAGACAGTAAGTCTACGCTTCAAGCGTAGAACCCTACGCTTGAAGCGTGGAGAATACGAAAAAAGGCAGAAGCTCCACGCTTGGAGCGTGGATCCTGCGCTCCAAGCGTAGGATTGAGATGGACAGTTGTCAGTTGCGAGAAAAGGAGGATTCTCAGGTTATAAAAAGGGCATAAGGCAACCCTAGGAGGACATCTGAGATTCTGAACAACTGAGGTCATTCGGAGGCGGAAGCTCTGGAGAGAGATCTCTTCTTCTACCTTTCTGTAGTTCTTTTAGTTTTTGTTTTCAATTGAATTTTGGATTCTAGCCATGATAATGGTTGGCTAGAACCTCTTTGCTGTAGTTAGGGTCACGAACCCTTGTGAACCCCTGATACAATGGATTGAGTTTTTATGAATATATTTATCTTTTGAATTTCGTTCTATTCTGATCGTATTGTTATTGTTATTATTAGATCCGATCAATCTAGTAAGTAATAATAAATCTGAGGATTAGGGCCAACAAGAGGGATCTGAGGTCTTTAATCCGGAAAGGGGATAGAACGACGGTGTGAACATGATCTAGACATAGACATGATTCATATTGTAGATGTTTCAATTATCGATCGTTATGCTTGATCTCATATAGGGCACCTCAAGGAATTAGGGTTCTATATGAGATTAAAGGGTTAATTCCTCAAGGGATTGAGAATTAACTATTGATACCTTTATCTGATAATTATCTAATTTCACGATTTATATATTAATATTTAACTTAATCCATAGTAAAAGGTGGGGATCATTGGTGAGTGTTCTCTAACTGCAGCGCTTTTCTTACATATTTAAAACCTTATTTCATTTCTTTCCAAAAAGAACCAAAAACAAGTCTTTTAATTTTACAAATCAAATTCCCACACAATCCTGACATTCGTGTCAAAAACCTTTTGAAATATTTAATCTTAAAAGGAAAAGTTTTAATTGATTTAGACACACTCTCTGTGGATACGAACTTTGACTTATCATTGTATTACTTGCGCGATTCGGTACACTTGCCGATTCACGTCAGTAATCTGATTTACTGAAAATCTGCTCCCTCGCAGCCCCGCAGGATCATAGCAGTCAAACAAACAAAAAAGTCAACAAAGCTGGTAATCCCAATCAAAATACAATTAATGTAAATAATAATGAAATTAAATCAAATATCAATATATATATATAATCAAATAGCGACCAAATCAGTGACATTCAAACTAAATGACATTCATCATAATCAAATCAAATCAAATATAAAATTCAATATTCATCATCTATATTCTAATCATAATCACATCAAATTATTAACTTTAACATATATTCACATCGAATCAAATATCATTCATAATCTTTATTATGTTTATTTAGTGGAGTAGTGGGAAGAGAACCATGGTAGACCCGGAAATCCTGCCAATCTACTCTGTCGGATATCCTGCCAGTCACAAATCAATAATTTGACCATAATCAATTCACATCTTCCTAGTGTCCCGGATATCCTGCCAGACATATCTTCCCAAAGTTGCTACTAGTATCCCGGATATCCTGCCAGATACCACTTTGAGAAGAACGAATATTCTCTGTTCACATCGTATAAATATATCGGAGCCATAAATCCCATAGGTTGTGTTCATCACTTTGGGAGGTACCATCCCAAAGCTATCTTCCCACTATTATTTATTACAATCACATACAATCAATTCAATCTTGTCACAATCTTGTCACTAATGTAACAGCCCGTTGTTCACCGGTGTTGTTATCATTAATTATGATATTAAGCGCAGTTACAATCACAACAATTCATTTATAAAATACGGGTAAACTTTTCTTCATTCATTACGCAACATTTAAAATCGTTTAAGCGTAATAACTAAAAGTTGTGACCGTAACAGTGACACATTGCGGAAGACATATTTCATCTACTGACATAATTTATTTCACTTATTATTAGAGTCAAAGGGTTCCCATAAACCCCTTAAATTAATCACCACTTTATCACATACATTCCCTTTGTAAAACCCTAAAGGCCATAACCATTTCGCTTTCTCCAACAATTTATTGTCCCTCAAATACTTCTTATCTCTTATTATGTTATAGATTTTTCCCTTAGCTTCACGTGGGTTCAAACCGTGCTCAATTCGGAGCACCGTAGCTCAAGTTATGCATTTTAAAAAAAACAATGTGATATTTTCCTGACAGCGGCGCCAGGTGGCGCCATTATGGCGCCAACCGGCGCCACACCACTGCCCAAAAACCAAAATCCACGAATTTTCTCCAGACCCATGGCGCCAGTTGGCGACACAGTGGTGCTAGGTGGCGCCACTCCACTGCCTTTTTTTTTTTTTTTTCAATCAGCATCCTGTACTTGTGTAGGAGCCACTCCAGGGGCTGAGTTCCCGACCTTCTAGCGCCCCATTTCTAACTCCAATTAACCCCGAATTTTGACACAACATAGAGGGTAAATCCACCTTCAAAATGGTGTATGGCTCATCCCTATTGGACCACAATGGAGGGAGATACGTTCTCCCAAAGTTCGATAAAAACATGCCAATTTACCGAAAATTTGCCAGAGTTCCCTTTATTTTTACAAAAATAACCAATTTTTTTGCCAATGCAACCTAATATAGCAAGGTATATAAATCATATGGGTGGCACACACAAGGACCAACAACACCTTGGGGCACTTGTAACCCATCACAATTCAATTTACAAATTATGTTTCAATCACCAAGGTTCCATTGCATGCTTCTGTTCACTATCATTATAATCAATTCATAAACTAGGCCTAGAGCCCTTTACATTACATTTACATGCTTCCAATACATCATAGGTGGCTATGGACAGATCCCATGCTCACACAGAATTACATATACATCAAAGTATAGTTATACATATACAAATGCATGACATTTTCAACATGCACAAGTTCGTGGCCTCAATTCAAAACATAAATTCCTATGCTAAGTGTATCCAACTGAATCCTCTAACATGTGATGCCTTCCATATGCACCTCATGCTCCACTCCTCCAGGCTCAACCTAACCTGAAATGATGTCCCCAAACGCGGGGTGAGATATACAAATATATCTCAGTAAACCAAGGGTACAAGAGGATCACTCCACCCATGGCTCACTCAATGTGCAACAATCATCATAGTATGAAATGCATGACATACAATATCACAACAACTGGGTACAACCCAAGAACATCCACAGCTGGATTACGTTCAAGGACCCCATCGTATAACTCCCGGAATCTTCCTGGTGCCTCTCCCATGGTTGAGATGACCCCATGGCAAAACCCAACTGGAACTCCTCATGAGCCCTATCCAGCGGAACTCGCACGTTTGGATCATCCTGGTACCGCTCCCAGAGTCGGCCCCACGGAAAAACTCGACCGGAATCCCCAGCAAAATATCCAGCAAAAGTCCAACCAACACACATCTATTGGCCAGAGATCAAACAATTTACACACAACATGATCCAAGCATGTCACACAATCAAGCAATAATGCATGAACATACATATTCATTCAATGTTCAACACACAAATTCCAACCACAACCTTCCACTAGGCGTGGTGGAGCACACAAGGGACTAAACCCAAGTTCCAAAGGTTTACCTCAACTCCGAAGCCAATGCTCCATACATAAGCTCCAAACTTAATCCGCTTCCATAGTGTCCGTGAGAGACAACCTATATGATCAACCACATGATCATCAAAACAATTTCCATGCAACCATTCATTTACACAATTCATCATCAATTAGAATCACTTAGGCCCAATGGCACAAAACCAATAATTTACCCATTTCAATCACATTACCCCTCACCACTCACCAATAATTTTATTGCATTTCTAGCTCAAATACATCATTCTAAGACATAATCATCTAATGCACATTTTTCATTTGAGCTCTCTAACTACACAAATCATCCAACATAACTTCAACACAAAACCCATTTTATGATTTTCACAAAAACTCCATGAAACTAGGAATACTTACAACCAATAGCTTCCTAAGGCTCTAATGGTTGATGATCAAGTGTCCACCCAAGCCAAAGCACCACCAATGGCCCCAAAACTCCATAATTTTGCACAAAATAGGTGGGGGAGGATCTCATCACACACTCACTTTCATGACTCTCTCAAGAAGGGTAATATACTCACAAGATGATGCTTAAC
>JAVKPL010015987.1:0-13236 GCA_032173675.1 Gastrolobium villosum
AGCAGTTGCTAAGAATGGCCTCCCTAGAAGTAGAGGGCTTTCAGTATATTCTTCTTCCATATCCAAAATCACAAAGTCAACTGGAAAAATGAACTTATCCACCTTAACCAGAACATCTTCTACCACACCTTCTGGTCTCTTGATGGATCTATCTGCTAGATGCAGAATAAGATTGGTATTCTTGAATGTGTTGATTCCCAAAGCTCTACGTACAGTCAATGGCATCAGATTTATGCTGGCCCCCAAATCACAAAGTTCCTTACCTACTTCCACATTTCCAATGGCAATAGGGATGCTGAAACTTCCTGGATCTTTTAATTTTGGTGGAAGCTTCTTTTCGATCAGGGCACCACACCTTCTTTTGGATCAGGGCACCTTACATAGTGCTGCTTCTGGATTTCATGCTTCAACCGTTGAGGATAAGGCACTTTAGCATATGGAGATAGGTTGATTGGCTGGTCCTGCTTGTCAGCCATTTTCTTCTTCTCCCACTTCATCAACTTCTGGGGTGAAGAACTCTTTTCAACCACTACCTCTTCTTCTTTCTTCTTTTCCTCAACTTTCACTTTTTTCAACCACAACATCTTCAATAACAACTTCCTCCTCATCTTTCTTTTCTTCCAATTTCTTATTAACCGGTTGAAGCACAAGCCCACTTCTTGTAATGATAGACTTGCAATGCTTCTTTGGATTCACCATAGTATCACCAGGGAACTTGCCCTGTGGCCTCTCAGCTATCTGTCTAGACAACTGACCAATTTGCGTTTCCAAATTCCGGATGGATGCTTCCTGGTTTCTGAATGCTGTCTTGGTCTCTTTCATGAAAACAGAAGTTTCTTCCCTGAAAGAATTTGACCCCTGAATGTAATCCTGAGTAGTCTTTGATAACTGGGCAAAAGCTTCTCCCATGCAGAAGTATCACCTTGTTGTGAAGAGTGTGGTGGAAGAGGGTGCAATGGAGGATTAAACTGATGATTGGAACTGTAACTGAACCCTGGGTGCTGATTCATATTCTTCCATGGTGGTACATACAGATTTCGCCCTTAGGTGTTAGGATCCCTCTGGTCATACCATACCCCATTCACTTCTGCTTGTTCTGTAGATACCCCATAATCACAATCATCTGTAACATGGATTTTCCCACAAATTGTACACACACAACTAGTGTCCACATAAGCAACCTTTTGAGAGGATAGTTGCTTAGTGAGAGCATCCAACTATTGATGTTGCTCTTTTTGAACCTGTGTCCACTGATCATTCTTGGCCAACAAGGCATTATACCCATCCAACTTAATGATTCATGTTCTTCTGTCATTCACTGGAGCTTTGTCAAACTCCGGAGACGCCAAGGATTCAAAAATGTCAAGGGCTTCTTGAGGAGTCTTGGTTGTCAATGAACCACCTGCTGTGGCATTCACCAATGTCCTGGTGTTGGTTGTCAACCCTTGGAGGAATATTGCTGCTTGATTCCACACTTTTATTCCATCTTGTGGACATTTTCTCAAGAGTGTCTTGAACCTCTACTAGGCCTCGTAGATAGACTCTGACTCCTTATGCTTGAATCCTGTGATCTCATCCTTCAACTTTTCCCTCTTGGTTGCTGAAAAGAATCTGGCTAAAAACTTGGTTTGCAGGTCATCCCAAGTTGTAATACTCCCTTGTGGTAGTGATTGCAACCATCTCCTGGCATCATCCTTCAGTGAATGAGTAAATAGCCTCAACAAAATGGAATCTCTGGTCACTCCATTGATTTTCACAGTGTCACTCAATAGCAAAAAATTCTCAATGTGCAGGTATGGATCTTCTGCACTTGTTTCAGCAAACTGTTCCTTCTGCACCAGTTGTACTAGTGCAGGCTTCAATTTGAAATTGTTGGGCTCCACAGTAGGTCTAACCACACTTTCAATGGGTGGAATAACATCAGGAGTCATGTAATCTCCCAGTGTCCTCTGTGGTTGTTGCACATGACTCTCTGCCATGATCTCTTCCTGTACTGTAGTACTTGGTTCCCCCTTTCTAGTAATTGCCTTCTTCTGGCTGCCCTTCTGTTCCTTCTGATTGTCCTTTCTAATTCTGGGTCAAACAACAAAGAGTTTTGATCAATAGTACCTCGCATACACCAGAATTATAAGAGAACAAAATTCATACAAAAAAAATATAAAGTGCTGAAAATAAAAAATTCAATCTCAACAACTAATGGTATCTGTCAATGTTGAAAAAGCATATCCCCGACAACGACGCCAAAAACTTGTTGTTGATTTAGCAAGTTTACTAGTCAAACAAGTAATAAAATGATGAGTAAAGATCGTTCCCACGAGGATTTGTGTCAAGCACTGATTAACAATATGTTATTAAGTTGAATCAACCAAAAGATTCTGAATTGCATTGATCTCTTGTCACCGGAAATTGAATTGAATTGCACAAAAACTTGATAAATAAATAAAATGTGATTATAATTTAAACAAGTAGTCAGATGTCAATTTCCCTCAAGCATGAATTTATGGATGAACCAATTTCCATAATGAATTATCTACTATGTGATGTTGATCAACCTTTTTCTTATCATCAAGATGTAATGTCTTACTACCCTGATAGATACATTAATCAGAAACCCTAATGTCTTGGTGATTCCCTTCTTAATACATGCATTAATTACTAAGGTCTTAAGATCACATCAGAATCCTACCATCAATGTCTTGACTACTAGAACTCTGATGATGAAATTGTCAAATATAGAAATAATGTAAACATGTCTGTTCCTTGAGCTTCATTTCCCTACAAGATAGTGTAAATTTCCATCAAAGCTTTCAGAACTTGTACTTGAGGGATTTCCATGACATTAACCTTTTTTCCATCCATTTAATCACACAAATTAATACTAATTCATGCTTAAAAACCTGATGAACTAGGGGTTTATCACTCATTCAAAAAATGAACTACTCTCCATAGATGACAAGTAGAAAGAATTTGTTCAAATTAAGTGAAGGTTGTTGATCTTCCATCTCACTATCACCCAGGGATTGGTGTTTCTATGTCTATTCTTGGATGTGATTCTTCAAACTTGCTTATCTACTGCTTTCCTAAGAAGTATGGGTGTCTTCCATTTCAAAGGATCTTTGTGAGAGAGAGTTGTGGAGAGGTTTAGAATGGAGTAAGCATAGGTCTTGGGTCAAGGAATGTTTTCATTTTTCTGTTGGGAGTTGGAGTTTTCTGTTTAGGGAATGCCTTGTCTTTATTTTTGTAGCTTATTTTCTTCCTTTGAAGGAATCTTATCTGGTATTTTCTTCTTAATTCTTTTGAATGGTTGTTCCCATTTTCTTTGTTTCTATCTTCTTGTCCTTTCTGCTCATGTTGTTATTTCTCCTTGACCTTTTCAATTGACCTGGTGGTATTTAGGAATGTGTGTGGTTGTGTTGATGTATGTATGGGATGGAAGTGTTTGTTTGACTGTGGTGGGTTGAGTGTTTGATGGTTGATCCTTGTATGTGGAATTCACCTGTTCTTCAGCAGTACTTACAGCATCAAAGCAAGTTCATAAGTTTCATTGTGGTTACACTTAGGAACGCTATCATGAGTAAGTGTTTGGCATTTTTCGTTCCTCACCAGCTTTAGTTCACACAGACCAGCATCCTTCAAAAATTTGAAGATTAAATTCACTTCTCTTTCCCTACTTTCAGCATTTAGAGTAAGAATAAGAATGATTACTTGTTGATTTTATGTTTCATACCATTAGTTATCTATGTTTTCACAGCCACAATACTATAACTAAAATGTTTGTTCCAAATAGTTTGAACAAAAATGGATTTTTCTATTCAAAAAGGTGAGAGTTTACACTAAGGAACGGAAAACAAAACAAATGGAAATTTGCAAAAACAAATAACAGAGTTAAAACAAAAGAAAACAAAAATAGGAGGGTCTTTCTCCTTTCAATATGGACGTCTCTTTTCCAGAGTTGTGTTCTTCTCAGCATCAATTTCCTCCTGCGTGGGTGGCCTTCTCCTTAGTTGGTCCTTCAATCTTCTCACTTCAGCTTCAGGGAGCCACTTTTCAGCATCTTTCAGTAGATCACTGCTCACAGCAGTGAGGTGTTCAATGATGGACCTCATCATAATCCTGCCATTGTGAATGTGCACCAGCTTCCCTTCAACATCCAGCATTCTGTTTTCCAGCAGAAAAATCTTCTCCAAAAATGTATCGAAGACTTTGAGACCCTCTTTGGTCTCTTTTCATTCCTCAGTATTTTGGAGGAAGAGACGTCTAAGCTGTAATTCAGCTCTGGTGTTATGCATGGAGTGAGCATTTTCAGGGAATCAGACGCACTTCTGATTTCACTTATGACAGCTTGTAGTGTTGGTGCAGAGGGTGCAGCACTGATACTTTTGATGCTGGCTTGGATGGTGTTGAGGAGCTACTCTCTATCTGCCTTATGTTGTTCCTGAAATTGGGTAAAGGCAGATGAGAGTTGTTCCAATCCGTTCGTCAGAGCTTTCAGCTCTTCAGTGGTGTTGGGCATATCAATATGAGGAACGGATGGTTCTTCAGGCAGCAATTTCTCCAACTTTCACCCCATCATTTCAAAGATTTCAGCAATTCCTATTTAGGATTTCTTCATTGCTGCAAGGGGAATTGTTGGAATTTGGGAGATTGACTTCTTGTTGTTGTTGTTGTTGTTGTTTTGAGAATCAGAAGCTGGAGGTTCCTCAGCAGGTGCCTGCTTGCTCTCTACCTCCTTTGCTTTTGAGGTAGAGGGGATTGTTGTAATCTGTCCCTCCATCAGTGGAGGAACTTCTAGCCTTTCTTCTTCTGCCAAAGCCCTAGCCAGGGCCTTATCCCCCGAAGTATCAGGACGGATGCAGGCAGAAGTTAGTGGCCCTCCCAGATTGATTTGTCTAGGAACAATTGGCTTTTTTTTAGGGAGATTGATAGCAATCCCCTTTCCCTTGTTAATCTTTTTCTGTTGCTGAGCCTCTTGCTCAGCCATTTGTTTTTCTGCAGCAGGTACTTCTTCTGTTTCTTTAATCCCCTCTCCTTGTTGTTGCCTAGGAAAGGGTTGTTGTGGTTGTGGTGGTGGTGAAAAATGATAAGGTGATGCTGGGGGGGACGGAGCGTCGGAGGACTCAGATGTTTCGGAGCTACTTGGGGACGTCTCCTTGGTAGCTAGTTGAGGTCTTGATGTTCCTCCCTTCTTCAGGCTATTTGAAATAGGCTCATTTTCCTCACTGTCCTCCTCCTTCTCAGAGAAGGTAATGGGCTTCTCAGAGGTGGCTCCCTCTGGTCTTTTGGTGGTGCTAAAGGATCTATTCAGCCTCTGACTAGATCGTTTCCCGTTTCTGGGGGGTGCTTTGGCAGGAGATTTAGGAGGAGGTTTCTTGCCCTACTTGCTATCAGTAGCAGCAGGGGCTTCTTTTTTCATCTTGGTGGGTAGGGGAGCGAATTTTGCAGCCCTGGTGGCTGAGGAAGTGGTTGTAGATTTTGAAGGTGCTTCCTTCTTGTTTTTCTTCTTCTGGGCTCCAGGGCCCTCTATTTCATCGTCTTCTTCATCAATATCACATCTGATGTTGTGATCCCTAAGGAATGGAAGGTCTGACTCAATGTAAGTGCTCCTCAAACTATTCCATGTTTTGAAATCGAGGACATACCCTACCACTATGTCTTCATCCTCGGAAGTGGTGACTCCAGCTCTTAGATAGAGCTTTGAAATGAGGTAGGGAAGGCAGACAGTGGTTTTTCTGATCTCCTTCTTCAGGCTGCCATGAATGAGGGGTACTGCATCAAGGGGATGTTATTCATGTTGCAGTATATTTGAACCTGCAATGCCCACTTGACAGTGGCATCGTGGGTTGAGGGAGTAAGGTTGGTGTTGGCAAACAAAGCCCAGAATCTGGCTTCGTCCCTCAAACTGCCCTTGCAGAGGGCTCCATTGGAATAGATGGGTTCACCAATAGTGATTAAGTTCTTCACTTCTAGCAAGAACTTAGGGTTCTCTCTGCTCTCTATGTACTCAGTGTATGGGCAGTTGGTTACAGTTGGAAGGTGGAGTATTTCGTTGATGGCTTCAAGGGAGGATGAGACTTTCTTCCCTCTCACCGTTACTACATCGGTTTTATACCCTTGGGGCAGTCTCTTTTCCTGGTACAAGAATTCAGCCACCAGGGAAGGATAGAATTCGCGTGCTTCTGTGGCAAACTAGGTCCATTTGAGTTTGCTCGGGGCTTTCTACACGAAGGAGGGCATGAGGGCTTTACCTTTTAGAAAAATGTTCTTTTCTGGGTAGAGAGTCACATTCTCCTTAGTGATTTCAGGTTTATGCGCGTAGTTAGCCATAGGGGTGACGGTTACAGAGAGTCTGGTCAAGGTTGTGGACGAAGGAGTGGTTAGGGTAAAATGCAGAAAGGATTGATGAAGAGCAAAAGTTTCAATGTTAGCAAGGGAATGGTAAGGTTTGAGAAAGAGAAGAGAAGATTTTAAATAAGCATGCAGATGAGGGAAAGTGAGGAGTTTTTAGGATTTGGAGGTTAAAGAAAGGAAGTTGAAGAAGTAGTGGAGGGGGAACGTTACGAAACGAGTGGTCAGGGTTAGTGGTATTCAACTGCTGATGATGGTTTGATGAGGTGGAACGGTTTAGGGCAGAATCGTGGGAGAGAGGAAAAGAGGAGGGGAGCAGTTGCATTAATGGTTGAGGGGACAGTTGCTTTTGCAGGGCACGTTTTTAAAATCTGCAATGAGTGCAGATTTGATAACGGCTGCGTATATTTGAATGACTCAGTAGGGACAGGTGTCCCTATCATTCTTATCTCCTAAGCCAGGGAACGTTCCCTTTGTCTTCTAACTTATACCCTTGATAATATACTAATAACCATATGAATATCTAACATGAATAAAAAATTGTAAAACAGAAATATAGAAGTATTCAATTAAGGCAAAAGAAATAATATATAATTATTAGGTTTTTTTTTTGAAGAAATAAAAGAGACATGGGAGTATGTGGTTATTGAACCACCCCCAAAACTATATTCCCGCCATGGAACGTAACTCAGTTTTTTGGATTAGAGGTGAACATCAGACGTTCCCTATATTTTTGGGAGCTTTGTGGTTAAGTTTAACCACCTCAAAACTTTGTTCCTATTAGAGAACAAAGGTAAACACTAGGTTGCCTCCCAGTCAGTGCTTAGTTTAATGTCTTTAGCTAGATATGTTACTTACCTCTCATTCTTCTGGGGAAGATGTTGAGGGAACCTCAGTGTCCCCTGGAAATTTTCCTGATGCTCTGGTGTTGAGGCTAGCAGTTATCTGTCCCAGGTGGGATTCAATGTTTCTAACCACAACATCATTTCTGGTAACATATTCCTTGACATAATTCTCCAAGGTATTGATGCGTTGACCATCTATGGGGAATGAAGCATAATTGGATCTTCTATGTTGGTCATATGCTCCATTTCCCACACTGTTGTCTTGTTGGTACTGTTGCTGCTGATTGTTGTATGGTCTCTGGTTCATGGGTGGTCTCCATTGAGGATTATGGTTCTGATCTTTCACTATGGTGCCTCCAGAATTCTGGTTTTTGTTGCGTCCTGCATGTTGATTATCCCTGGTCAGGGTGAAGTTCCTGTTCCCAAAATTCTCAGCATAACATACCAAGGTTGTGGATGGGCAGTCTGTTGAATCATGATGAGCACCACATACTGAGCATGGTTCACTCTCAGTGGTTGTGAGTTGTAAAACTTCCATTCTTGGTTGTTCTTGGTCAGGTTTTAGATTCTTCACCTCATTCATTAGTGAAGTCAGTTGGGCTTGCATGGCAGTTTACTTGTCTAATTCTAGCATGACTGGCTTCCTTATTAGGCTCATCCTTTCTAGTGGCCATTGGAGACATCTATCTGCAGTGCCTTATATTATATCATACCTGGATTCAAGAGTTCCTGTAAAGAAATATCCTCCTGCAGCAAAGTCTAAATGTGATTGAGAAGTATGGTCAATTGTTTTATAGAAAGACTGTAAAATTCCCCATTTCTCCACCCCGTGGTTTGGAAATTTCCTGATGATGTCCTTATATCTCTCCCATGCTTCATAGATATTTTCTCCATAAAACATTCTGAAGTTAGAAAGCTCTGCTCTAGCAGCTTGGCGAGACATAGGGAGAAATCTCTCTATGAACTTATTGGAGAGTTCCTCCCATGAGTGTACGGATCCAGGGGTGAGAGATTTCATCCAGATTTTGGCTTTTGAGCCCAAAGAGTGAGGGACTAGCCTCATTCTCATACTCTCTTTTGTCACACCCTCAGTTCTGAAATTATCACAAATATCTTGAAAGTTAGTGAGTCTGTGTAAGGATCTTCTGCAGGAAGTCCATTGAAGACTCCAGCCTCCATGATCATATTAAACATGATGGGTTTTAACTCAAAATTGGGAGCTACAGGAGGGAGGATTACTCCTCTTTCTGGTCTGTTCCTTGAAGGAGCAGCCAGAGCTCTGAAGTTCTCTTTAGGGGGAATCTCTTCATTGTTATTATTGTGATCAGCCATGTTTGTTTCAAAAATATTTTCCCTAAGATCTCTTCTTTTCCTGTGAAAAATATGTTCTAGTTAAGGATCAAAGAAGAACTCAGGTATTCTAATGGAGTGCTGAGAGTCTGTTTCAGGCTTTTCACTCATAAACCATAAAACACATATAGTATGAATAGCAGAATATGTGACCAAAAATTAATAAATGAAATATATATAGAGTATGTACTTAAAACAGTAATAAGGACAAAATTTAGTGTAACTATCCCCGGCAACAGCGCCAAAAACTTGTTGGGTGTGAACTTGTTGGGTGTGAACTTGTTGGTTGCTTAAAATATTCTTATAAAGGACGTTCCCTTACTTCAGTTCATCAAGAGAGAACACATTTGTTCTCTTGACTCCAACCCAAGTGCGCAAGTGCACGCATCAAGTAATAAATGGGACTATTGATGCCCAGATTATCGTTCCCACGAGGATAATACTCTAATTAATGCCTTACACTATTTTAAAACACTACAAGAAAACAGGTAATCTGGGGCGGTTGTTTTGGAAATCCGAGGCGGTTTGAACCGCCTCCAATAACCAGGATAGGCGGTTATCCAACCGCCTCTGTTAACTCCGCCGCGAAACAATCTGAGGCGGTTGACCTCAACCGCTGGAATATCCGCCTGAATCAGAAATTCAAAGGCGGTTACTATAACCGCGTGTGACATACATTCAGAGGCGGTTATGTTAACCGCGTGAAATAGCTATTCTGAGGCGATGATGAGGCGGTTATGATAACCGCGTGGGAGGTACATTCAGAGGCGGTTATAGTAACCGCGTGAAATTTTATTCTGAGTCGGAAGTGAGGCGGTTATGATAACCGCGTGGGCGGTACATTCAGAGGCGGTTATAGTAACCGCGTGAAATTTTATTCTGAGGCGGAATTTGAGGCGGATACAATAACCGCTCTCTACCGTTATATAGAGGCGGTTCGTTTAACCACCTTTAAACTGCATACTTAGGTGGTTTTTCCAACCACCTCCTTTTTTATCTTGGAGGCGGGTTTTCGAACCGCGTAATTAATTTATTTTGCGGCGGTTTGGGCTAACAGCCTCCAAAATCAGTTTTCACGCGGTTGAGGAAATCGCCTGTAGTTGTATTTAGAGGCGGTTATGATGACCGCTTCCAATTGCTATACTGAGGCGGTTTCAAATTGTTTCACTCTTTTATTGAATCAAACCGCCCTTAAATTATATCCTGAGGCGGTTTCCTGTGTGACCGCAATAATTTATTAATCTTTTTTGGAAAAAAAATTTCAGTAAATTTTGTTATTTTTTTTATTACCGTAGTTGTGTGCATTTTTCATTATTTTGTTTCTAACGATATTTTAACATTTAAATTGTTGCATTTATAAGCATCTTTTATTAATATACATTACAAAAAAATTATACATTTGAACATTGAAATTATTGTACACACAGGAAAAACTGTACGTTAAAAAAAATATATAATAAATAAAAAATGAAAATTCAAAAAAAAAAGAAAAAGACAATGAAGATTGTAATAGAACACAAATATGTGTAGCCATACACTATTTAATAATTCATTAAAAGTATCAAAGTACCATTACCATGTCTCAAACCTTAAAACAAAACCACAATTGTTTCATCATAAAACAACCTCCTAAATCTATTACAAAATCCAAAATAGTCTTCAAGGCTGAGGTGGTGGAGGTGGAACCAAAGGTGATGAATCAACATATGGAGTATGGCTAGCATGAGAAGATCTTCTAAGTCCTGGGGAACCCATATCTCCAACCTGATGATAGATTGAGCATACATTGTTATTGTAGAGCAATAAAGTGAATGCAATCATGTATAGTCTTTTAAAAAAACAATAAGAGTTATGACACACAGCACTAAGTTGACCACGTAAACAACTTAGATTGATAGAAGAAAAACTTACCAAATTGGCCTATGTAAACAAAGAATTGCAAATTTTCAACAACATACAAATTAAGCATATTGCATAGTGGGAAAAAGGGGAACAACATACAAGGGCGAATGCGAGGGAAGGAGTAGGACTGGCGGAGGATTTTCTCTATTCAGACCAACAAATCCACTCACCAACAAATCCATTCAGCCAATAATATTTGGCTGCAAAAGCTCTCAGTTAGACAAATATATCATAGCCACAAGTGTAAAATTTGTCATGAATATATGTAGGCTTAAATAAAGATACTACCGACCATTATTTGGCAGCCATGCAACAAGAATTGATCATCAACCATTGTCATTTCAGTTAGACAATTAGGAACCAGATGCAGGATTTATCAGTGAATAGACATTTATTCAGTTTACAAACTTAATGACAATTCCAATTCGATTCAATTCTACTAACATAAATAACGAAAGGTTTGGTATGTTGAATTGCTTTTGAGGTACCAAAAAAAATAAAAGTAAATTGAACTATATGAAAACATTCAACCAAATTGTTAATGAGGACCACTTCTACGCTTTAGAGTGTTCGAAGACTCTACTTTGGACGGAGTTTGAATCCAATTGAGACGAGACAAATGCAAAATTGTGTATCGTGTTAACAATTCAACGCCACCTAATATTTTATCAAAGAAGATTTAATTATTCTTCAAAAAAATTTATACTACAAAGTTTTAAAATTAAATTTGTCACCAATCATATCTTCACAATGCACAAACTAGAGTTAATTTCATATTGCCAAGAATAATTTCAAAGGGCATTCACAGGAAAAAAAAATTGACTAGAGAGAAGGGCATCTATGACATTTCACGGGAAGTAGACCAATGGGCCCAAAGAGTTAATGATGGAAAGCCAAAAATGCGACTGCCATGGTAGCTAGGGGAACAGATATATTGTCATCTACTACCTCAGTAATGGGAAGGGACTCCACAACTGTAGCTACTAAAGAAACAAAAGCAACTCTGGGTACTGTGCTCACCCAATCCAACTGCATTAAGTTTGTAAACCCATTGTGAATTGAGGTAACTAATGTCAGTGATAGAATAGCCTTTTACCAATCCTATGCTAATTTCATAGGCTTGAACACAAGCTTACTTTGAGACAAGGCCAGAGCCAGAACTACATAAAATAATCCCCTACTTTCATACTGGCAGTTTCTTTTGTAGTGGCTAATGGCTATAGCTAACACTCACTCAACAACTTCCTACAGACACTTAGTTTGTTGTTATTGAAAGATGAAGTTTTATCATGTTTAGCATCCAATATCCAAGCTCATGCGCTACATATAAAATTGGGTAGAAGGAAGTCATGGTGCAAAATGCAAGCCTTTCAACTACCACCACGTAGCAACATATAATTAAATGGGTTTATTATTATTTTTATATGGGGAATCCATGGTCATGTAATAGGAAAATAATTTTTTTTCCTATTAAATCTGTGTGGTCTTTTATAATTCTTAGCCTAATCACAGTGTTATCCATTGAGAGCCTAATCATTATGGCAGAAATTCTTATTCTAACATGTCCCAACAGTTACCTGATTTGGTGTCAAATTAGGGGGTAGCGGAGCACCAATATGCTGCATTATTGTGACCATCTGTGTCTTTAGGGTGTCCAGTTCTTCTTTAAGAGAATTGTACTCAGCTTGTGTAGGACCAGAATTGTTAGTAGATGATCCCGATTCACGAGGTCGCTTACGTATTTGAGATGGTGTCACTCCAAAACCCATTCCTCTTACGCGTCCCGGGTGCTCCTTCCCAAACGCCCATTCATGTGCCTCATCTTCATCAGATACGTCCTCCAATTCTTCCAGTAAATCGTCCTACAGTACAAAATAAACATGATGGCAGATAGGGAGTATAGGTTCTTAATTCACAAATAAAATACTTACATTCTTTTTTCTAGCTTCCTCACTAACAAAGTTGCCATCTTTTTTCTTATGCGAAATGGCAAACATCTCCCCCCTACTAATTTTGCATCCATATTTTTTTTCCTAAAGCAATAGGAACATGGTAAACGTTAGTTATGTTCAAAGTGCAGTAGATATAGATAAAGACATGTAATTAACATAAATACCAATTCGTGTTTTGTCTTTGCAATAGCTTTGGAACCAAGTGTATGATATATCTTCTGTTTTGCTCTATTTCTTGTATTAATCTCACTATATTTCTGCATTGAAACACATTTCACGAAGTAATTTAGGTTAAGTAAACCATCGTAAGAATGAACAAAATATGCCCACAGGGAATTACCTTTGCTTTTTCACTGGTCTTATATGCCAGAAAACCAGCCCACTGCTCTCTAGACATGCCATCAGGATAATTTTCTATGTTTTGGTCCAAACTTGCATTTTTATTATAAAAATCAACACACAACCTGTACCTATTGTCCTTCCATTTTTTACCTATATTTCCCATACAATATGCCTCATGTTGATCAGTAGAAAGCGCAAATTTTTTCTGCAATTTGAAAATTATAAAAGTTTAATTCATAACAATTTGAATCCAGTAAAGGAAATTAAAAGAGCAACAATACCTTGATCAGTTTCCAAGCTTCTCCCTTGTAAGAGATAGGTACAACAGGCCACCTATCGTAACATATGGGGAAAAAATTGACATTACAAGCTAGATTTCCCCAAACTCCATGTAGAAGTGAAGAAGCATCCTCAACGGGTTGATTATGTTCGTTCCATGGCACAATGACTTTTTTGTGATCTGCCAGTACCATAACATCCTGTACCCTTAATCTTTCCTC
>JAVKPL010015988.1:0-13180 GCA_032173675.1 Gastrolobium villosum
AATGGATTAGGTCGAACATTTTTGACGGAAAATGTATTCCGTCGAAAACGGATGAATAAAATAAATGCAAAAGAAATTGATTTTGTGAAGTTTTTCAACGGAAAAAGAATTGCGTCGAAAACGGATTAATAAAATAAATGCAAAAGAAATTGATTTTTTGATGTTTTTTGACGGAAAATGGATTTCGTAGAAGATTTTTGATGGAAAATGGATTCCGTCAAAGATTTTTGACAGAAAATGAATTCCGTCGAAAACCGATGAATAAAATAAATGCAAAAGAAATTGATTTTGTGAAGTTTTTCGACGGAAAATGGATTTCACCGAAGATTTTGGACGGAAAACGAATATCGTCAAAAATGGATGAATAAAATAAATGAAAAAGAAATTGATTTTGTGAAGTTTTTCGACGGAAAACGGATTCCGTCGAGAATGGAAGAATAAAATAAATGCAAAAGAAATTGATTTTATGAAGTTTTTCGACGAAAAATGTATTCCGTCGAAGATTTTTGACGGAAAATGAATTCCATCGAAAATGGATGAATAAAATAAATGCAAAAGAAATTGATTTTATCAAGTTTTTGGACGAAAAATGTATTCCGTCGAAAACGGATTAATAAAATAAATGTAAAAGAAATTGATTTTGTGAAGATTTTTAACGGAAAATGAATTCCGTCAAAAATGAGGTTTTTCGACGGAAAATGGATTCCGTAGAAGATTTTTGATGGAAAATGGTTTCCGTCGAAGATTTTTGATGGAAAATGAATTCCTTCGAAAACGGATGAATAAAATAAATGCAAAAGAAATTGATTTTGTGAAGTTTTTCGACGGAAAATGGATTCCGTCGAAGATTTTTGACGGAAAATGAATTCCGTCGAAAATGGATGTATAAAATAAATGCATAAGAAATTGATTTTATGAAGTTTTTCGATGAAAAATGGATTCCGTCGAACATTTTTGACGAAAAATGTATTCCGTCGAAAACGGATGAATAAAATAAATGCAAAAGAAATTGATTTTGTGAAGTTTTTCGACGGAAAACAAAATCCGTCGAAAACGGATGAATAAAATAAATGCAAAAGATATTGATTTGAGATGATTTTTGACGGAAAATGGATTTCGTCGAAGATTTTTGACGAAAAATGAATTCCATCGAAAATGGATGAATAAAATAAATGCAAAAGAAATTGATTTTGTGAAGTTTTTCGACGGAAAATGGATTAGGTCGAACATTTTTGAAGGAAAATGTATTCCGTCGAAAACGGATGAATAAAATAAATGCAAAAGAAATTGATTTTGTGAAGTTTTTCAACGGAAAAAGAATTGCGTCGAAAACAGATTAATAAAATAAATGCAAAAGAAATTGATTTTTTGAAGTTTTTCGACGGAAAATGGATTTCGTAGAAGATTTTTGATGGAAAATGGATTCCGTCAAAGATTTTTGACAGAAAATGAATTCCGTCGAAAACGGATGAATAAAATAAATGCAAAAGAAATTGATTTTGTGAAGTTTTTCGACGGAAAATAGATTCCGTCGAAGATTTTGGACGGAAAACGAATACCGTCGAAAATGGATGAATAAAATAAATGAAAAAGAAATTGATTTTGTGAAGTTTTTCGACGGAAAACGGATTCCGTCGAGAATGGAAGAATAAAATAAATGCAAAAGAAATTGATTTTATGAAGTTTTTCGACGAAAAATGTATTCCGTCGAAGATTTTTGACGGAAAATGAATTCCATCGAAAATGGATGAATAAAATAAATGCAAAAGAAATTGATTTTATCAAGTTTTTGGACGAAAAATGTATTCCGTCGAAAACGGATTAATAAAATAAATGTAAAAGAAATTGATTTTGTGAAGATTTTTAACGGAAAATGAATTCCGTCAAAAATGAGGTTTTTCGACGGAAAATGGATTCCGTAGAAGATTTTTGATGGAAAATGGTTTCCGTCGAAGATTTTTGATGGAAAATGAATTCCTTCGAAAACGGATGAATAAAATAAATGCAAAAGAAATTGATTTTGTGAAGTTTTTCGACGGAAAATGGATTCCGTCGAAGATTTTTGACGGAAAATGAATTCCGTCGAAAATGGATGAATAAAATAAATGCATAAGAAATTGATTTTATGAAGTTTTTCGATGAAAAATGGATTCCGTCGAACATTTTTGACGAAAAATGTATTCCGTCGAAAACGGATGAATAAAATAAATGCAAAAGAAATTGATTTTGTGAAGTTTTTCGACGGAAAACAAAATCCGTCGAAAACGGATGAATAAAATAAATGCAAAAGAAATTGATTTTGTGAAGTTTTTCGACGGAAAATGGATTCTGTCGAAGATTTTTGACGAAAAATGAATTCCGTAAAAAATGGATGAATAAAATAAATGCAAAAGAAATTGATTTTGTGAAGTTTTTCGACGGAAAACAAATTCCGTCGAAAACGGATGAATAAAATAAATGCAAAAGAAATTATTTTTGTGAAGATTTTTGACGGAAAATGGATTCCGTCGAAGATTTTTGACAGAAAATGAATTCCATCGAAAACGGATGAATAAAATAAATGCAAAAGAAATTGATTTTGTGAAGATTTTTGACGGAAAATGGATTCCGTAGAAGATTTTTGACGGAAAATGGATTCCGTCGAAGAATTTTTACGGAAAATGAATTCCATCGAAAATGGATGAATAAAATAAATGCAAAAGAAATTGATTTTGTGAAGTTTTTCGACGGAAAACAAATTCCGTCGAAAACGGATGAATAAAATAAATGCAAAAGAAATTGATTTTGTGAAGATTTTTGACGGAAAATGGATTTCGTCGAAGATTTTTGACGGAAAATGAATTACATCGAAAATGGATGAATAAAATAAATGCAAAAGAAATTGATTTTGTGAAGGTTTTCGATGGAAAATGGATTTCGTCGAAGATTTTTGACTGAAAATGTATTCCGTCAAAAACGGTTGAATAAAATAAATGCAAAAGAAATTGATTTTGTGAAGATTTTTGACGGAAAATGGATTCCGTCGAAGATTTTTGACGACAAATGAATTCCATCGAAAATGGAAGAATAAAATAAATGCAAAAGAAATTGATTTTGAGAAGTTTTTCGACGGAAAATGGATTCCGTCGAAGATTTTTGACTGAAAATGTATTACGTCGAAAACGGATGAATAAAATAAATGCAAAAGAAATGGATTTTATGAAGTTTTTCGACGAAAAATGTATTCCGTCGAAGATTTTTGACGGAAAATGAATTCCGTCGAAAATGGATGAATAAAATAAATGCAAAAGAAATTGATTTTATCAAGTTTTTGGACGAAAAATGTATTCCGTCGAAAACGGATTAATAAAATAAATGTAAAAGAAATTGATTTTGTGAAGATTTTTAACGGAAAATGAATTCCGTCAAAAATGAAGTTTTTCGACGGAAAATGGATTCCGTAGAAGATTTTTGATGGCAAATGGTTTCCGTCGAAGATTTTTGATGGAAAATGAATTCCTTCGAAAACGGATGAATAAATTAAATGCAAAAGAAATTGATTTTGTGAAGTTTTTCAACGGAAAAAGAATTGCGTCGAAAACGGATTAATAAAATAAATGCAAAAGAAATTGATTTTTTGAAGTTTTTCGACGGAAAATGGATTTCGTAGAAGATTTTTGATGGAAAATGGATTCCGTCAAAGATTTTTGACAGAAAATGAATTCCGTCGAAAACGGATGAATAAAATAAATGCAAAAAAAATTGATTTTGTGAAGTTTTTCGACGGAAAATGGATTCCGTCGAAGATTTTGGACGGAAAACGAATACCGTCGAAAATGGATGAATAAAATAAATGAAAAAGAAATTGATTTTGTGAAGTTTTTCGACGGAAAACGGATTCCGTCGAGAATGGAAGAATAAAATAAATGCAAAAGAAATTGATTTTATGAAGTTTTTCGACGAAAAATGTATTCCGTCGAAGATTTTTGACGGAAAATGAATTCCGTCGAAAATGGATGAATAAAATAAATGCAAAAGAAATTGATTTTATCAATTTTTTGGACGAAAAATGTATTCCGTCGAAAACGGATTAATAAAATAAATGTAAAAGAAATTGATTTTGTGAAGATTTTTAACGAAAAATGAATTCCGTCGAGAATGAAGTTTTTCGACGGAAAATGGATTTTGTAGAAGATTTTTGATGGAAAATGGTTTCCGTCGAAGATTTTTGATGGAAAATGAATTCCTTCGAAAACGGATGAATAAAATAAATGCAAAAGAAATTGATTTTGTGAAGTTTTACGACGGAAAATGGATTCCGTCGAAGATTTTTGATGGAAAATGAATTCCGTCGAAAATGGATGAATAAAATAAATGCATAAGAAATGGATTTTATGAAGTTTTTCGATGAAAAATGGATTCCGTCGAACATTTTTGACGAATAATGTATTCCGTCGAAAACGGATGAATAAAATAAATGCAAAAGAAATTGATTTTGTGAAGTTTTTCGACGGAAAACAAATTCCGTCGAAAACGGATGAATAAAATAAATGCAAAAGAAATTATTTTTGTGAAGATTTTTCACGGAAAATGGATTCCGTCGAAGATTTTTGACAGAAAATGAATTCCATCAAAAACGGATGAATAAAATAAATGCAAAAGAAATTGATTTTGTGAAGATTTTTGACGGAAAATGGATTCCGTAGAAGATTTTTGACGGAAAATGAATTCCATCGAAAATGGATGAATAAAATAAATGCAAAAGAAATTGATTTTGTGAAGTTTTTCGACGGAAAACAAATTCCGTCGAAAACGGATGAATAAAATAAATGCAAAAGAAATTGATTTTGTGAAGATTTTTGACGGAAAATGGATTTCGTCGAAGATTTTTGACGGAAAATGAATTCCATCGAAAATGGATGAATAAAATAAATGAAAAAGAAATTGATTTTGTGAAGTTTTTCGACGAAAAATGGATTAGGTCGAAGATTTTTGATGGAAAATGTATTCCGTCGAACACGGATGAATAAAATAAATGCAAAAGAAATTGATTTTGTGAAGTTTTTCGACGGAAAAAGAATTGTGTCGAAAACGGATTAATAAAATAAATGCAAAAGAATTTGATCTTTTGGAGTTTTTAGATGGAAAATGGATTCCGTAGAAGATTTTTGATGGAAAATGGATTTCGTCGAAGATTTTAGACGGAAAATGAATTCCGTCGAAAACGGATGAATAAAATAAATGCAAAAGAAATTGATTTTGTGAAGTTTTTCGACGGAAAATGGATTCTGTCGAAGATTTTTGACGAAAAATGAATTCCGTAAAAAATGGATGAATAAAATAAATGCAAAAGAAATTGATTTTGTGAAGTTTTTCGACGGAAAACAAATTCCGTCGAAAACGGATGAATAAAATAAATGCAAAAGAAATTATTTTTCTGAAGATTTTTGACGGAAAATGGATTCCGTCGAAGATTTTTGACAGAAAATGAATTCCATCGAAAACGGATGAATAAAATAAATGCAAAAGAAATTGATTTTGTGAAGATTTTTGACGGAAAATGGATTCCGTAGAAGATTTTTGACGGAAAATGGATTCCGTCGAAGAATTTTTACGGAAAATGAATTCCATCGAAAATGGATGAATAAAATAAATGCAAAAGAAATTGATTTTGTGAAGTTTTTCGACGGAAAACAAATTCCGTCGAAAACGGATGAATAAAATAAATGCAAAAGAAATTGATTTTGTGAAGATTTTTGACGGAAAATGGATTTCGTCGAAGATTTTTGACGGAAAATGAATTCCATCGAAAATGGATGAATAAAATAAATGAAAAAGAAATTGATTTTGTGAAGTTTTTCGACGAAAAATGGATTAGGTCGAAGATTTTTGATGGAAAATGTATTCCGTCGAACACGGATGAATAAAATAAATGCAAAAGAAATTGATTTTGTGAAGTTTTTCGACGGAAAAAGAATTGTGTCGAAAACGGATTAATAAAATAAATGCAAAAGAATTTGATCTTTTGGAGTTTTTAGATGGAAAATGGATTCCGTAGAAGATTTTTGATGGAAAATGGATTTCGTCGAAGATTTTAGACGGAAAATGAATTCCGTCGAAAACGGATGAATAAAATAAATGCAAAAGAAATTGATTTTGTGAAGTTTTTCGACGGAAAATGGATTCTGTCGAAGATTTTTGACGAAAAATGAATTCCGTAAAAAATGGATGAATAAAATAAATGCAAAAGAAATTGATTTTGTGAAGTTTTTCGACGGAAAACAAATTCCGTCGAAAACGGATGAATAAAATAAATGCAAAAGAAATTATTTTTGTGAAGATTTTTGACGGAAAATGGATTCCGTCGAAGATTTTTGACAGAAAATGAATTCCATCGAAAACGGATGAATAAAATAAATGCAAAAGAAATTGATTTTGTGAAGATTTTTGACGGAAAATGGATTCCGTCGAAGAATTTTTACGGAAAATGAATTCCATCGAAAATGGATGAATAAAATAAATGCAAAAGAAATTGATTTTGTGAAGTTTTTCGACGGAAAACAAATTCCGTCGAAAACGGATGAATAAAATAAATGCAAAAGAAATTGATTTTGTGAAGATTTTTGACGGAAAATGGATTTCGTCGAAGATTTTTGACGGAAAATGAATTACATCGAAAATGGATGAATAAAATAAATGCAAAAGAAATTGATTTTGTGAAGGTTTTCGATGGAAAATGGATTTCGTCGAAGATTTTTGACTGAAAATGTATTCCGTCAAAAACGGTTGAATAAAATAAATGCAAAAGAAATTGATTTTGTGAAGATTTTTGACGGAAAATGGATTCCATCGAAGATTTTTGACGACAAATGAATTCCATCGAAAATGGAAGAATAAAATAAATGCAAAAGAAATTGATTTTGAGAAGTTTTTCGACGGAAAATGGATTCCGTCGAAGATTTTTGACTGAAAATGTATTACGTCGAAAACGGATGAATAAAATAAATGCAAAAGAAATGGATTTTATGAAGTTTTTCGACGAAAAATGTATTCCGTCGAAGATTTTTGACGGAAAATGAATTCCGTCGAAAATGGATGAATAAAATAAATGCAAAAGAAATTGATTTTATCAAGTTTTTGGACGAAAAATGTATTCCGTCGAAAACGGATTAATAAAATAAATGTAAAAGAAATTGATTTTGTGAAGATTTTTAACGGAAAATGAATTCCGTCAAAAATGAAGTTTTTCGATGGAAAATGGATTTCGTAGAAGATTTTTGATGGCAAATGGTTTCCGTCGAAGATTTTTGATGGAAAATGAATTCCTTCGAAAACGGATGAATAAATTAAAGGCAAAAGAAATTGATTTTGTGAAGTTTTTCAACGGAAAAAGAATTGCGTCGAAAACGGATTAATAAAATAAATGCAAAAGAAATTGATTTTTTGAAGTTTTTCGACGGAAAATGGATTTCGTAGAAGATTTTTGATGGAAAATGGATTCCGTCAAAGATTTTTGACAGAAAATGAATTCCGTCGAAAACGGATGAATAAAATAAATGCAAAAGAAATTGATTTTGTGAAGATTTTTGACGGAAAATGGATTCCGTAGAAGATTTTTGACGGAAAATGGATTCCGTCGAAGAATTTTTACGGAAAATGAATTCCATCGAAAATGGATGAATAAAATAAATGCAAAAGAAATTGATTTTGTGAAGTTTTTCGACGGAAAACAAATTCCGTCGAAAACGGATGAATAAAATAAATGCAAAAGAAATTGATTTTGTGAAGATTTTTGACGGAAAATGGATTTCGTCGAAGATTTTTGACGGAAAATGAATTCCATCGAAAATGGATGAATAAAATAAATGAAAAAGAAATTGATTTTGTGAAGTTTTTCGACGAAAAATGGATTAGGTCGAAGATTTTTGATGGAAAATGTATTCCGTCGAACACGGATGAATAAAATAAATGCAAAAGAAATTGATTTTGTGAAGTTTTTCGACGGAAAAAGAATTGTGTCGAAAACGGATTAATAAAATAAATGCAAAAGAATTTGATCTTTTGGAGTTTTTAGATGGAAAATGGATTCCGTAGAAGATTTTTGATGGAAAATGGATTTCGTCGAAGATTTTAGACGGAAAATGAATTCCGTCGAAAACGGATGAATAAAATAAATGCAAAAGAAATTGATTTTGTGAAGTTTTTCGACGGAAAATGGATTCTGTCGAAGATTTTTGACGAAAAATGAATTCCGTAAAAAATGGATGAATAAAATAAATGCAAAAGAAATTGATTTTGTGAAGTTTTTCGACGGAAAACAAATTCCGTCGAAAACGGATGAATAAAATAAATGCAAAAGAAATTATTTTTGTGAAGATTTTTGACGGAAAATGGATTCCGTCGAAGATTTTTGACAGAAAATGAATTCCATCGAAAACGGATGAATAAAATAAATGCAAAAGAAATTGATTTTGTGAAGATTTTTGACGGAAAATGGATTCCGTAGAAGATTTTTGACGGAAAATGGATTCCGTCGAAGAATTTTTACGGAAAATGAATTCCATCGAAAATGGATTAATAAAATAAATGCAAAAGAAATTGATTTTGTGAAGTTTTTCGACGGAAAACAAATTCCGTCGAAAATGGATGAATAAAATAAATGCAAAAGAAATTGATTTTGTGAAGATTTTTGACGGAAAATGGATTTCGTCGAAGATTTTTGACGGAAAATGAATTACATCGAAAATGGATGAATAAAATAAATGCAAAAGAAATTGATTTTGTGAAGGTTTTCGATGGAAAATGGATTTCGTCGAAGATTTTTGACTGAAAATGTATTCCGTCAAAAACGGTTGAATAAAATAAATGCAAAAGAAATTGATTTTGTGAAGATTTTTGACGGAAAATGGATTCCATCGAAGATTTTTGACGACAAATGAATTCCATCGAAAATGGAAGAATAAAATAAATGCAAAAGAAATTGATTTTGAGAAGTTTTTCGACGGAAAATGGATTCCGTCGAAGATTTTTGACTGAAAATGTATTACGTCGAAAACGGATGAATAAAATAAATGCAAAAGAAATGGATTTTATGAAGTTTTTCGACGAAAAATGTATTCCGTCGAAGATTTTTGACGGAAAATGAATTCCGTCGAAAATGGATGAATAAAATAAATGCAAAAGAAATTGATTTTATCAAGTTTTTGGACGAAAAATGTATTCCGTCGAAAACGGATTAATAAAATAAATGTAAAAGAAATTGATTTTGTGAAGATTTTTAACGGAAAATGAATTCCGTCAAAAATGAAGTTTTTCGATGGAAAATGGATTTCGTAGAAGATTTTCGACGGAAAATGGATTAGGTCGAACATTTTTGAAGGAAAATGTATTCCGTCGAAAACGGATGAATAAAATAAATGCAAAAGAAATTGATTTTGTGAAGTTTTTCAACGGAAAAAGAATTGCGTCGAAAACGGATTAATAAAATAAATGCAAAAGAAATTGATTTTTTGAAGTTTTTCGACGGAAAATGGATTTCGTAGAAGATTTTTGATGGAAAATGGATTCCGTCAAAGATTTTTGACAGAAAATGAATTCCGTCGAAAACGGATGAATAAAATAAATGCAAAAAAAATTGATTTTGTGAAGTTTTTCGACGGAAAATGGATTCCGTCGAAGATTTTGGACGGAAAACGAATACCGTCGAAAATGGATGAATAAAATAAATGAAAAAGAAATTGATTTTGTGAAGTTTTTCGACGGAAAACGGATTCCGTCGAGAATGGAAGAATAAAATAAATGCAAAAGAAATTGATTTTATGAAGTTTTTCGACGAAAAATGTATTCCGTCGAAGATTTTTGACGGAAAATGAATTCCGTCGAAAATGGATGAATAAAATAAATGCAAAAGAAATTGATTTTATCAATTTTTTGGACGAAAAATGTATTCCGTCGAAAACGGATTAATAAAATAAATGTAAAAGAAATTGATTTTGTGAAGATTTTTAACGAAAAATGAATTCCGTCGAAAATGAAGTTTTTCGACGGAAAATGGATTCCGTAGAAGATTTTTGATGGAAAATGGTTTCCGTCGAAGATTTTTGATGGAAAATGAATTCCTTCGAAAACGGATGAATAAAATAAATGCAAAAGAAATTGATTTTGTGAAGTTTTGCGACGGAAAAATCGAAGATTTTTGATGGAAAATGAATTCCGTCGAAAATGGATGAATAAAATAAATGCATAAGAAATGGATTTTATGAAGTTTTTCGATGAAAAATGGATTCCGTCGAACATTTTTGACGAAGAATGTATTCCGTCGAAAACGGATGAATAAAATAAATGCAAAAGAAATTGATTTTGTGAAGTTTTTCGACGGAAAACAAATTTCGAAAACGGATGAATAAAATAAATGCAAAAGAAATTATTTTTGTGAAGATTTTTCACGGAAAATGGATTCCGTCGAAGATTTTTGACAGAAAATGAATTCCATCAAAAACGGATGAATAAAATAAATGCAAAAGAAATTGATTTTGTGAAGATTTTTGACGGAAAATGGATTCCGTAGAAGATTTTTGACGGAAAATGAATTCCATCGAAAATGGATGAATAAAATAAATGCAAAAGAAATTGATTTTGTGAAGTTTTTCGACGGAAAACAAATTCCGTCGAAAACGGATGAATAAAATAAATGCAAAAGAAATTGATTTTGTGAAGATTTTTGACGGAAAATGGATTTCGTCGAAGATTTTTGACGGAAAATGAATTCCATCGAAAATGGATGAATAAAATAAATGAAAAAGAAATTGATTTTGTGATGTTTTTCGACGAAAAATGGATTAGGTCGAAGATTTTTGATGGAAAATGTATTCCGTCGAACACGGATGAATAAAATAAATGCAAAAGAAATTGATTTTGTGAAGTTTTTCGACGGAAAAAGAATTGTGTCGAAAACGGATTAATAAAATAAATGCAAAAGAATTTGATCTTTTGGAGTTTTTAGATGGAAAATGGATTCCGTAGAAGATTTTTGATGGAAAATGGATTTCGTCGAAGATTTTAGACGGAAAATGAATTCCGTCGAAAACGGATGAATAAAATAAATGCAAAAGAAATTGATTTTGTGAAGTTTTTCGACGGAAAATGGATTCTGTCGAAGATTTTTGACGAAAAATGAATTCCGTAAAAAATGGATGAATAAAATAAATGCAAAAGAAATTGATTTTGTGAAGTTTTTCGACGGAAAACAAATTCCGTCGAAAACGGATGAATAAAATAAATGCAAAAGAAATTATTTTTCTGAAGATTTTTGACGGAAAATGGATTCCGTCGAAGATTTTTGACAGAAAATGAATTCCATCGAAAACGGATGAATAAAATAAATGCAAAAGAAATTGATTTTGTGAAGATTTTTGACGGAAAATGGATTCCGTAGAAGATTTTTGACGGAAAATGGATTCCGTCGAAGAATTTTTACGGAAAATGAATTCCATCGAAAATGGATGAATAAATTAAATGCAAAAGAAATTGATTTTGTGAAGTTTTTCGACGGAAAACAAATTCCGTCGAAAACGGATGAATAAAATAAATGCAAAAGAAATTGATTTTGTGAAGATTTTTGACGGAAAATGGATTTCGTCGAAGATTTTTGACGGAAAATGAATTCCATCGAAAATGGATGAATAAAATAAATGAAAAAGAAATTGATTTTGTGAAGTTTTTCGACGAAAAATGGATTAGGTCGAAGATTTTTGATGGAAAATGTATTCCGTCGAACACGGATGAATAAAATAAATGCAAAAGAAATTGATTTTGTGAAGTTTTTCGACGGAAAAAGAATTGTGTCGAAAACGGATTAATAAAATAAATGCAAAAGAATTTGATTTTTTGGAGTTTTTAGATGGAACCTGGATTTCGTAGAAGATTTTTGATGGAAAATGGATTTCGTCGAAGATTTTTGATGGAATATAGATTTCGTTGAAAACGGATGAATAAAATAAATGCAAAAGAAATTGATTTTGTGAAGTTTTTCGACGGAAAATGGATTTCGTCGAAGATTTTTGACGAAAAATGAATTCCGTAAAAAATGGATGAATAAAATAAATGCAAAAGAAATTGATTTTGTGAAGTTTTTCGACGGAAAACAAATTCCGTCGAAAACGGATGAATAAAATAAATGCAAAAGAAATTATTTTTGTGAAAGGTTTCCGTCGAAGATTTTTGACAGAAAATGAATTCCATCGAAAACGGATGAATAAAATAAATGCAAAAGAAATTGATTTTGTGAAGATTTTTGACGGAAAATGGATTCCGTCGAAGAATTTTTACGGAAAATGAATTCCATCGAAAATGGATGAATAAAATAAATGCAAAAGAAATTGATTTTGTGAAGTTTTTCGACGGAAAACAAATTCCGTCGAAAACGGATGAATAAAATAAATGCAAAAGAAATTGATTTTGTGAAGATTTTTGACGGAAAATGGATTTCGTCGAAGATTTTTGACGGAAAATGAATTACATCGAAAATGGATGAATAAAATAAATGCCAGGTTTTCGATGGAAAATGGATTTCGTCGAAGATTTTTGACTGAAAATGTATTCCGTCAAAAACGGTTGAATAAAATAAATGCAAAAGAAATTGATTTTGTGAAATGACGGAAAATGGATTCCATCGAAGAAGACAAATGAATTTGATGGAAGAATAAAATAAATGCAAAAGAAATTGATTTTGAGAAGTTTTTCGACGGAAAATGGATTCCGTCGAAGATTTTTGACTGAAAATGTATTACGTCGAAAACGGATGAATAAAATAAATGCAAAAGAAATGGATTTTATGAAGTTTTTCGACGAAAAATGTATTCCGTCGAAGATTTTTGACGGAAAATGAATTCCGTCGAAAATGGATGAATAAAATAAATGCAAAAGAAATTGATTTTATCAAGTTTTTGGACGAAAAATGTATTCCGTCGAAAACGGATTAATAAAATAAATGTAAAAGAAATTGATTTTGCGAAGATATTAAGCGGAAAATGAATTCCGTCAAAAATGAAGTTTTTCGATGGAAAATGGATTTCGTAGAAGATTTTTGATGGCAAATGGTTTCCGTCGAAGATTTTTGATGGAAAATGAATTCCTTCGAAAACGGATGAATAAATTAAAGGCAAAAGAAATTGATTTTGTGAAGTTTTTCAACGGAAAAAGA
>JAVKPL010015989.1:0-13409 GCA_032173675.1 Gastrolobium villosum
TCAGAATCCTCTTACCGGAACGGGCAGTCAGGACCAGTAGTACCTTATCTGGAAGAGTCATTTGGGACTGATGGGCGTCGTCTGCGAGACTGGGCGACGGCAACCAGGGAGTTCCCAAGAGGGGTCGGGCTCGGTCTTCTAGTCCGTCGTCGTTCAGGTTTTTCCGTTTCTTCGAGTGGGAGGGATAGTCGTCCTCGTCGCCGAACTTCTCGGCGCTCTTCATTTGGCTCAGGGCGACTTATTCGCCCTTTATCTTCTATAAATCAGCTTCCACAACATCGCCCTATTGAAACCTACTATAAGCCTTCCAATCCACCTTCTAACTCCACGCCTGCTCTGAGCACCTCAAAAGGGTTTATATCACCAATTTCCACGTCCTTCCATCGCCGTAAATATGATGAGTCAACGGATAACCGAGTGGGTAGGTTACATCCGGAAGACGGGCGTCTTGTCAGGTATGGTGTGTGGGACGCCATATACGAAGACTTGGAGCTTTATAAGATACCACCTGCTTGGTGGCCTTCTTCATTAAGCTTCTCAGACTTTTATGCTTCGAGTTCTTCTGATAATTCTGACGGTAAGTAACTTCTCGTCATAATTGATGTAAGTGGTGTTTGTGGGGGTAGGGTAGAAGGGCGAGAGCGTTTTTTCTTTTCTCTTTTTAGCCATCCTCTTGATTTGGGGTCCATCTGCCGATTGACTACCCGTTTATTACTCCAGGTAGGATTTAATTGACTGATGGAGATCCTTCAATCGGACAATCGCCTAGAGGCGCGGGAATGGGTGGACCCGGATATAATGGCGTCCTCCTCATGTTATGCTGACAAGGATGTACTGGCTCGCCATTACAGTACTGATGCGGCGTTTATGATTACTGAGGATGCCGCGAGCGAAGACAAATGGCAGCCGTACGCGGTGTCAAGTGACCGCCGGGTTTGCGATGCGCCTAGCGACGCCAGGAAGTCTGTATGGCGGTTCATGGTTTATAAAACCCATTTCACCGACCAGAAAGTCAGGTTTCCACTTACCGACTTTGAGATGGGAGTATTATCCCATTTGCAAGTCGCTCCTTCTCAGTTACACCCAAACGCTTGGGCGTTTGTTAGGGTTTTTGAGAGCATATGCCGTTACTTCAAATGGGAGTACTCCGTGCGGCTGTTTTTTTATTTATTCCAAGTATCTCCAAAGAAGAAGCTTGGGTGGGTTTCTCTAAAGGCGGGAACGTCTTTGGGAGTAATTTTCGCTCAATACGCCAATTCGTATAAGAATTGGAAACATACTTTCTTCTGGGTTGAGCCGACGCTGGCGGTTGGGGAGTTGCCCTTTTTTGTTGATCCGGCGACCAAGCAAAGTCGGTTTCCTTTGTATTGGACAAGGGCTCATTATGAGGTGCCCGCCAATCGGTATTCCTTTCCTTTTGGGAGTCTGACGCTTGGGGAGCGCCAAGTTGCAGATTTTTTTGTGGATGTGAAGGGGTTCTTGCCGGTCTGGCCGACAAAACGAGTGTTGTGCCATGGAGGTGTGATGGCGCTCTGAGTGCTTTGTTTTATTTTCTTTTAGTAGTGAAATGTTTTTTTCCAATCCTTTCCTTTGCAACTTCTAACACTGTCTTTGTTTTGACTTTCAGTTGGGAACATGGCGGCAGAATCGTTAAGACTTGCACGCGAGGCGGCAGCGAAGCTGAGGGCGCGCCAAGGGGCTGCTGTTCCAACACCACCTGCTGTATCTTCAAAGGATACGGGTAAGGGCAAAGCTTTGGCCCTGAAGAAGAAAAATAAAGTTAGCTCTGCCGCGGACATTCCTGCTGAAATATTGAAGCAGAGGGAGACTATGCCCATAATCAGGGAGGCGACTGGGGCGGCTGGAATTTCCTCAACAAGTGATTCGACGCTTGGTAGCAGATCAGCTGGTATGGGAGGTCCTAGCTGCAAGCGCGGCGCTTCTGTGAGTCCGTCGCCGACTCGCCCTGCTAAGACTTCGCGCCAGGAGCACGTTGAAACTGCCGATTTCTCAGCAGGCAGTGATCATGTAGCCGTTCCTCCTTTGACTGAGGGCGGTCAAAATCTTACCCTGCCTCACGATTCTCCAAGGCCTACCGCTCCAATTTCTGTCTCAAGCGCCCTTTCTCTCACGGAAAGGGACTTATCTTTGGGGTATCCGAACATAGGGCGTCCAAACTTGCTGGTATCGTCACGCCTTGATCGGCAACATCTACTGGATTCCACGCAGGTGGTTGTTGGCCGGATATTTGCTATGCAAGAGATTGCCTTGGCCGTAGATGAGAGATGCTCTGTGCAGGCAGATCGCCTTGAAGACCTTGGGCGACAAGTGGACGCCCTTACTGCTGATGTGGGGCGGTTTAGCAAAGAGCTTGCTGACAAGGATGCGTCGATCAAGGTATTGACGGCGAGGCAAGCTACCCTGGATGATGACGTGAAGCGCCTTAAAGAGGAAAAAACCTCTGTAAGCAGGGCGTTTGAAGACGTCAAAAAGGAGAAAGGGACCCTCCAGGCGGAGAAGGAAGAGCTTGCCTCAAAGCTGTTCATGACAGAGGGGCGTCTTCATGCAAAAGATGAGGACCTCAGCAAGGCTTTAGGCCAGGTTGAGAAACTTGAAGAGGCCCTCGCCAGCCTGATGTCTCAGGCTTTTAACAACGCGCTCCAGCAAGTCGCCGTTCGGTACCCGGAGGCTGATTTGGAGGGGTTTGATCCCGGCTATAATGTTGAGGACGGCAGGATTGTTGAGCATGTGGATGGCGGCGGCGTGAAAGTCATAGAGGAAGCTGCTGAAACTGACGAAGAAGAAGGGGCGACAGAGACGCCTCAGGAAGGTGTTGTCAACCTGAACAGTGATCAAGCGGCGGCTGAAGCGCTGAGGAATAAAAATGTATAAATCTTAGCAGTTTTTTTTTTTTTTTTTTTTTTTTTTTATATATGACCGCGGCTGGCATGTCAGCTTCGGGTTTTGCCTTCATTAATGAATCTTTCTTTGCTCTTGTATCTTTTCGTGGCTTCTTTCTTTTTCTGGCTTCTTTATTTTGCTCATAACTTAAAGTTGCGCGCCTCAAGCAATTTACTTTAGGATCTTCCAGAAGTCAAAATCTGTTGGCTGGGGGTCCACGAGCTGATCAATGCTGGGGAAAGGATACGCGTCTTTTGGGCACACTTTGTTGAGGTCAGTGTAGTCGACGCACATTCTCCACGCCCCGTTAGGTTTTTTAACCAACACAGGGTTGGAGAGCCATGTGGTATATTTGATTTCTCGGATAAATCCGGCGTCATGCAGTCTTCTTACTTCTTCATCAATAATCTTTTGGCGGTCAGGGCCAAACTTTCTCTTTTTCTGGGCGATGGGTTTCGCCTTGGGATCCACGGACAATCTGTGGCAGCAAACTTCAGGGTCGATGCCCGGCATGTCTGATGGTTTCCAAGCGAACAAGTCTTTGTTTCTTTTAAGGAGTTGAATAAGCTTCTCCTTGGTGTCGGGGTGCATCGCCGCCCCAATGGTTGTGGTTTGGTCTGCATCTCCAAGTGTGACGTGTTCTAGGGCTCCGTCGGGGGTAGGTCTTGCATGTTCGACTCTGGGATCGTCTCTTGCATCGAATTCTACCAAGAGGCACTGATCGCCTTTGATCGTGTTCTGGGATGGGTTGTTTCTTGGGGGCGATGGGTTTGAATTTGGTGGTTGAGCTGGTGGAGTTCTGAATGTAACCTTTGTAGCTGGCCTTAGGGATATGTTGTAACAGCTCCTTGCTACCAACTGATCGCCTTTCACCGTTGCAACCTTGTTGTTTTTAGCAACAAACTTAATTGCCAAGTGTGGGTGGGAAATACTTGCCTCGAACGCCGCAAACATCCTTCGGCCAAGTATGGCGTTATATGCGGAAGGAGTGCCGAGCACCAAGAACTGGATATCAGCTGATTTCGACGTCGGTGGCGTTCCCAATGATAAACGCAAGGTTATCATTCCCAGTGGTTTGGTAGTGGTTGCGTTAAAACCTGAAAGTTCTCCTGAAACAGGAGTCAGATCATTAGTTGTGAATCCTAATGCTGAAAAGCATGGAAGAAACAAAATATCGGCAGAGCTGCCGTGGTCAACAAAGACCCTGTTGACGCCAAAGTTGGCGATTGTTGCTTTAATGACGAGGGGGTCGTCATGCCCGGGGAGGACCTCTCCCAGGTCGTCGCTGTCCCAAATGATCTTGGGCTTGGCGGGGCCTGGGTTTGGCTTGGCTTTATTAATAACTTTCCCGGCTATCGCCAGGCACTGCTTCAGATGCCTTTTCCTGGCGTTGGATGTTTCTCCGCCTCCGCTCAATCCGCCTGATATCATATTGATTACTCCGTGTTTGATGACAGCGGAATCCTCCTCTTCATCATCGTTTCCTCGGTTCCTATGGCGTGGACTGGGAGGTGGATTGTGGACTCTTGATGATTCTTCTCTTCTAGGGCGGTCATTGCGTGACCGGTATCGTGATTGGTTATTTCTGTCTGGCGACCTGCTGCGCTCATCCCGTCGTCTGCCCGTCACATCACCCCGATTGCCTTCGGCGGTCCGTCGCTGCGCTCCGTTTTTGATCAGCTCGTCTATCTCCTCCTTCAAGTGTCTGCAGTCTTCAGTGCTGTGGCCGTTGCTTCGGTGGAACTTGCAGTATACGGCGGTCTCTTTATCCTGTTCTGCGCGCGGGGGCTGATTTCTATGCCCATCTTTGTAATCCGTCTGGTTGACGCTGTGCGGGCGGCGTCCGGTCTGTCCTCGGCCAGAAGGGCGTCCGGATCCTCTGGGAAGATTCTGATTTCTTTTCTCATCATCGCCCTCAGCTTTGCCTTTGGTCGGCTTTTGAGCTTGGCTGTGCGAAGAATCGTCGGTCCTGCTACCTTTGTATTCTTCAATCCGCATGAACTCTTGGGCTTTCTTTTTCACCCCCTCCAGATCAGTTATCTCATGACGGGCTAGCTCGTACGCGAAAGCGCCTTGCCTTAAACCTGAGAGGAGTATATGTACTTGGACCTTAGGATCGAGACCTTGCACTTGCAAAGCTTCTTTGTCAAAGCGATCGAGGAACGCCCTAAGGGATTCGCCTGATTGCTGACGGATCTTTTCAAGCGAATGCACGGACTTGGGCACGGGGCGACTGGTGGCGAAGTGGGCTTGAAATTTGTAGGCCAGGTCGTCCCACGAAGAAATGCTGCCGGTTGGTAAGGTAGTATACCACGTGAGGGCTCTTCCGCCGAGGAGTGTTGGAAAAGTTCGGCACATAAGGAGGTCGGTTTCTCCGTGGAGTGTCATTGCTGCTTCGAACTTCTGAATCCATTCGAAGGGGTCTGAATCTCCAATGTAGGTGATTATGTTAGACGGGCCTTTGAAGCCAAGTGGTATGAGGGTGAGGCGTAGGAGGTCAGTTAACGGCTTATTTCTCCCTGAGGTTGTAGCAGGTGTTACCCGTGGGTCTTGGTGATGCATTTGTTGACCATGGGGGCGTTGTTGTGCAGGTGGGGCTTCAACCGAATAAGAGAGGGTTGGGCCATGTTGACCGGCGCCCTGTTGTTGGTCGGGGTTTACAAACGACCCCTGTGGGGCGGCTTGTGCTCGTGGGACCACTTGTGGGTTGTACTGGGGCTGTGGAATCATAGTGTTGTAGGGCGGTATTGCGTGGGCATGGAATGGGTACTGAATGGGGAAAGGAGTGAGCGGATTTTGGCCGTGAGGCCTGTTGGGATATAGTGCAATGCCAGGGGGGCAGTAATCATGGTAACAGGGTAGCGGTTGGCTTTGAGCTGGTCGGGGTTGATACACCGGGTAAATTGGTGGTGGAACTATGGTGGGTAGTTGCATACCGTAGTGAACACCGGGCGGTGCGGGTTGTGTAGGTAACGCGTTTTCGCCTTGTGCTTCATGCACTATGACTTGGCGATTGATGCGAACCTCTCTTCCGTCAGCCACGCGTAAAGGAAGGTTAACCGAGCGTATAACGGGAGCCGGTGGTGCATCGCCTGCTGGTGCCGAGTGCATGGATGGTGGGGAGCTGGAACGTACTGTTTGTACGTGACCTTCAGGGGTCGCAGCTCTCGTTTGTTCTGCTCTTCTCGTAACTGCCATATTTGTTTACAGGGAGGTGAAGTATATCTATTTAGCTGGTGAAAGAATGGGAATAGAAGTTTATAGTTTCCCACAGACGGCGCCAATGTACCGAAGGAATCTATAAGCCCACTATGTTCCCTTATAGGGTGTATGATCACTGTATGGGCGATATCTATGGCTTTGGTATAGACCAGGCCACGTGATATGATCCCAAGTACTAGCAGATAATCAACTGAAGTATAAACTATAAGAGAATTCAAGTAATAGGCAAATATCGATACATAACCTGCTTCTCTTGTGCCCTCTGGGGGTTATTTATATTGCCATGATATGGCTAGGTCAGGAGGAAGGTCAACTCTCCTTGGGGTGTGTTCCCCTGATAATAGTGTTGGGCGGTTTAGGCGCCGACGTTATGGCGGCGCCGCGCCCCCTTCTACTGGCTAGGTCAGCGTTGGGCAATGGGAGAGTTTCCCTTTGTGATACCTGTGGCGATTGCCTTTAGTGGTTAATGTCCCAAGGTAAGACATTTTGATGTATCTCTTGGGTGTGCTGCACCCTTGGTGGGCGTGCACGTCTACATCAGCCCTTAGGGCTGAGGTGGAGCTCAACAGGGGTATGGGCCTGCGATGCTGGGCCAATAGATGGCCGGCCTGCTATGGCTTACAAGGCCAATCGTGGCGACTGGGCCTTGCTGTGGCGATTAGACCCTTTACTGGCGGTTGGGCCATCCAGAACAGAAAGTTTTTGACTGAAGAAGAAAAGAGGGAATGAAGGAGAAATTACCTATCTTACTGCCATGTTTTAATTTAAAAGGAACTCTCTTTCCCTCGTCCGGGGGTTAAAATACAATGGAGAAATAATGAAATTGATTTCATTATGATTAATTTGACATAAACATTACTTCTATGCTGACTACTCGTTTCTCGGGAATAAAGAAATAATGTTGTGACTCGAGAGGAAAGGAAGGAGAAGGCATCTGTTCTCTCCATTCCTTATATGTCCATCACAAAAATATTCGAGCCACTTTTTTACTTCATTTCCTCTTCTCTTCTTTCTTTTTGACGAAATACAGCAAATTGGTATGAAAGTAATTTGATTAAAAAAAATTATAGAACGGAGGTCTCTCTCTCTCTATATATATATATATATATATATATATATATATAGAGAGAGAGAGAGAGAGACGTAGGATCCTTTGACACTGGTGTCAAATTTCAAATTTAACACCTCATCTGAGAGCCGTTAGATCAAAAAAGATCAACGGTGTCACACGCTTATAAATCAGAGTCGTTCATCTTTTTTGATCTAACGACTCTCAGATGAGGTGTCAAATTTGAAATTTGACACCAATATCAAATTTTAAATTTGACACCTCATCTGAAAGCCGTTAGATCAAAAAATATCAACGGCTCTAATTTGTAGGCATGTGACACCGTTGATCTTTTTTGATCTGACGACTCTCAGATGAGATGTCAAATTTGAAATTTGACACTGGTGTCAAAGAATCCTACCTCATATATATATATATATATATATATATATATATATATATATATATAAGCAATCAAGCTTTATCAAACTCTAATAGACTAATACTTATTGAAGAAAAAAAAATGCAGCACAATGATTTAGTTTGGACAACAAAAAGATAACATCCTGCAAGGTTAAGGACACGGCAATTCTTTGTTGGCTAAAATTCACGGAAAACTCGTTACCATTGATTGCACAATCTACTATAAGACAAACTAGTGAGAACGTATCAAGGTTCCTGCAGCAAGGAAAAGGCTAAATACAGCTGCAGTTCCTAGAGTGGTCTGTCCAATATGCCTTATCTTGAGGAATCCGGGAACCTGCAAGCAACACCAAAGCTCAGTACCAAAAAAAAAAAAAAAAAAAGGGGAAGCTACAATATTCAGCAGAGCATCACCCTAAGAACCTGAATACTAAAGAAAAGCCATTGCACTCTCCAGGTAATGAGATAAATAAACCACTCCTATGAAACCCCAACTTGCAAGGGTAGAGATGAGAGAAATTGAGTAAATATAGACAGACACAAACACAATAGATAGTATCCTTTAAATGCCTAGTGGCTGGATATGATGTCCAGATAATAGAAAAGACTTGAGCAGTAGTTTGAGTTCAAAGAATTGGATACAGATCTGAAAAGAGCTACACAGGTACAGGAACCTATAAGGATTAAACTATAAATCCTTTCGGATGTCAAAGTTGTATATCCTAAGTTCAATGATGAAATCATACACCAGTAACATCAATGATGAAATAATAAGTATGTCATCCTTGTCTTTTCTTCCAGATTGGAAATGAAGATAATAAACAATACCTGTTTTGTTATGACCTATTTTAGGGAGTGTTCAAGGGCATTTATTAGGGTCCAGTTTAGTTGTAACAGTGGTATTAGGCAGTTAGGCTTGTTATTAGGTGGTTATTCATTTAGGCCTTTAGGGGGTAGTTTCAGCTTGATGTATAAAAGGGAAACTCTGACTGTAGTAGGAAGCTTTTGGTCAATTCATAGTTTGGCTGAAAATTTCTCTGAGGAAGGGGAGTGCCCCTTGTGAAGAGGTTTTCCTCTTGTTTATAATTCTTCAATAAAATCGATATCGTCCTTTTACTCTTTCATTTTCTTCTTCGGCTGTAACTTTTCCTTTGCCAAGAAACCCGGAGCTGTAACATGTTTATACTGAACACATCTTTTAATGTATGTGAATCAGAATTCAGATTCACTCAGAGAGTTAGATGTGACTATATCGGTCACCTATTCACAACTGTCTGCAAATGTAACTTAACCTAATAGACAACTTCAGTACTAATTGATGTTTCATAGTTATCAGGCAAACACACACACAGACATGTAATGGGTATATTAAAATAATTTGTCATTCAAACACACATACAGACATGCAATAGCCTCAAATTAAGTATTTTAATATACCCAAAGCCCATTATATTTTTGCTTCTTGGTTGTGCTACAATGCGTTCTCTGCTTTGTCTGTTATATTAGAGTTAGAGTCTTTGCTTCATAGCAAATAAGATATGCTTTGTCTGCCATATTAGAGTTATAGTCTTTGCTTCGTAGCAAATAAGACGTGCTTCCAAGTCTGAATAGGTATTCCTTGATCACTTATGAAAATCGTACAAGCATTGGAACAGAGTTTGATAAATAAATTGAAACTACTAGATAAGGATTGCATCACTAATAGTCTATCCAAGTAACAAGCACTAAGATATAAAGGCAACGTTGCCATGTATGACAATCCTATGACCAGCATTAACCGAAACTCAGTATAATAGACAGCTTTTTATTGAAAATAACTCAATAATTATGTAGAGACAAGAACATTTATGATCTATGTTGTATTAAAACATGTCTGTCGAAGGAGACATTGGATATGTTGTAAAGATAGGATATCCAACAAACTACACCAGATAATACTGCAACTAACGATAATCTAGCACAAATATACAGAAATAAAAGACTTTGAGCATAGAAAAAATGATGAAACTGAAAATAGCAAAATTTTCTCCCCGTGGAGAAGATTAAACTTGTTACAGAAAACAAATTCAACTTTTTTAAGCAACATGTGTTGATAAAAGAATATTAAATTGTGTTGGATGGTTGTTTGTGTAAGATTCTTGATCAATCTTTTCTGCCACAATTTGATACTCTCCAAATTTATGTACCATGATTTCAGCTCATAACTCAGTTGAAAAGTTCATGTTTCTAGTTTCACCTTAAATTCAAATTTCTTCATGTTCCTTGCATCCAACCAATCATATCATTTAATAAAGAGGACCAGGGAATTTCAGCCACAACATGATGCTAGTTGCTAGAAGCTTAATGACAAAAGATCTCATCCAACCAATCATCATTTAGTAAAGAGGACCCCATAATTTCAGCCACAACATGATGTTAATAGCTAGAAGCTTAAACGACAAAAGATCTCAATACTACAATTTCAATTTGATACCGGAGATAATTGAAACATCCTTACAAGATGATAATTGTATAGGATATTTATCTTATTAAGTTGTTGTTTAAATAAATTTAATTTCAGTCCCATGGTTATTTTAGTAATTTTATAATTAGGTCTTCAAGTTGGATGATTAGTAATATCTATGAATAAGATTTAATTTTGTTTGAGGACGTTCCCTTAGTTTGTTTCCATTGTTCCCTTAGTTTGTTTCAATTATTTGGGCTTACTTTCATGTTCATTACAAAGTTATCAAATGCGTATTGCGGCCTCTCGCGGCCAACCCCAAAAAAGGCTATTAGCGCTATAGTGGATTGTAGTTGCGGAAATAGCGGAATATACATATAACAGAAATAATGACAAAAATAAACATTTTTTAAAAGGCAGAGATAGCATAAGTGACAGAGAGAGATGCAGATAGACTAAAAAAGACTAACAAACCCTTCAAAAAATTTCGTTAAACATTTAAATTGAGGACAAAATTGACATTTTGCCTTATGGCTGCAATATGGCCGCAAATGCGATTGCTATGGCCGCTATTGAGTTCAACTACGGCGCGATGCAATTTTTTGCGGCGAGGCACTATGATAGGGCCCAATTGCGTAAGGCCCAACTGAATAATGTCTATGTGAGAGACAAAGGTAGAAAACGTTGCCTTGCTCCCACTTAATCTGTTATTGCTGACTTATATATTTTGTTAGAGGAGGATGAGGTGCAACACATTACGAGTTAGTTGGTAATAGTTTATATACGCAGGGGAAAGGGTACCAAGGAGGTCATTGTTAGTTGGAGAGTATTGGGAGATTTAGGGGGCGTCTCGAAGGTCCCTGATTACTGCTTTTGTTGTTATTTCCATTAAACGCTGATCCATAGCAACACTATGGAGAACCATTGTAATGTTTTCTTTGTTATTGAATGTTGAGTATATCAATATATGAGTATTTCAGTAAAAAATTGTGTCTTTGTTACTTAATTTGTATCAAAGCTCGTTCTGGGCGCTGGGGTATAATCTGGACGAGAAGCATGTAAGGAATGGAAGAAAGGTTAACTCGCAGCGAACAATGCCAGGAAGATTAAAACGTCGCATGGAGGCCAGTGATGCAAATCAAGCGGAAATCATACGTCAGCTAAGAGAGCTGGGGGCCGGATTGAATCAGCTTAGATCCGAGGAGTTTCGAACGATTAGAAACAACGAGAACATAGAGGGAAGAAGGAATAGGTCTGAAGGATCCCACGGAAGTCACAGAGTAATGAATCATGGGGACTCGAGAGGTCGCAAATTAGAAATCCCTATGTTTTCTGGAGTAAATGCTTATGCAAGGCTGAGTAAGATGGAACACTATTTGCAGGTGAGTGAGATTGAAGAAGAGGATAAGGTGCCAGCGGTGATGTTGGTCCTTGATGGTGAAACCCTTAGTTGGTATCAATGGTGGGAGTTAGACAATTCATCTGCGATGTGGATACAATTCCGACGAGAAATTCTATGTAGATTCCAGCCTGAGATGCTGGACAACCCCTACGGACCACTATATTCATTGAAGCAAAACAACACGGTGGCGGAATTTCGCAAATAATTTGAAGCGGTGGTGGGCTGTTACGGTTTTAACACACAAAACTCAGCCAAAGACAAATAACAATCAAGATCTGAATATTTCTTAGTATTCACTATCCTTCTCAGGTATAACAACCATGAATCCTTACAATGCAAACGAAAGGAAAATTACACCAGTTCATAAAGAGAAAATGCTAACAGAATTGTAAAGATAATTGTGAGACAATTGTAGAGGTCCCACACTCTCCTTGATACGTCACACTTTCTGCCTACCTCCATCCCCTTTCCTCCCACTAGATATAACCACTTTCATGCCACCTCACCTCCCATTCTGTTACAGGGTACTTTGTGGTTGGTTTGTTGGATGTGGGCCAAGGCCTTCTTGAGGTTGAATCCACACTTGTCTGGACCGGTCTCTCTTATACGTCTTGGGCTGAATTTATCAATACTTCCCCTCAATTGAAGAACCTTGTCCTCAAGGTTAAACTGAGGAAACTGTTGGGCAATAATCTCAAATTCTTCCCATGAATTTTCACATTCAGGCAAATCACACCATTTAATAAGTACCTGTATGGTATCCTGAATAGAACGACGCACATCCAGCAACTTTTCTGGGGCCACTACTAGTTCCCACTTCTCACTTAAAACCGAAGGCAGAGGCTGAACAGTTGTTGCCACTTGAATTGCTTTCTTAAGGAGACTAACATGAAACACGGGATGGACCTTGCACCCGGATGGTAAATGCAAACGATAAGCCGTTTCACCAATCCGTTCTAATATTTGATATGGACCATAGAAACGTGGGCTAAGTTTTTCATTGATACGTCGGGCAATAGTCTTGAGTCGATAAGGCTGCAATTTGAGGTACACCCAATCTCCCACTGTAAATTGGACTTCTCTCCGGTGCTGATCGGCAAAGTGCTTCATCCGGTCTTGAGCTTTAAGTAAATGCTGCTGTAGGTCCTGTAAAATAACGTCCCTTTCTGCTAATGATTGGGAGACAGCATCCACCGTAGGCACAAATGTACCACATTTGAACAAAGATGAGGGTCCCGCCCATACAAAGCCCGAAACAGAGTCATACCTGTAGTGTCTTTGAATGTAGTGTTGTACCAAAACTCAGCCCAAAGGACCCACTTAAACCAACCTTTGGGTTTAGTGCAGCAAAAGCAACGTAAATAAGCTTCAAGGCAACGATTAACCACCTCCGTTTGCCCATTTGTTTGAGGATGATATGCTGAACTATACTGTAATTTGGTGTTTGCACTTCGAAAAATTTCAGCCCAGAAATTGCTTACAAACACTCTGTCTCTGTCGGAGACAATAGTGACCGGAAAACCATGAAGCCGCACAACCTCTTTAATAAAAACATCAGCAACATCTTTGGCCGTATAAGGGTGTTTAATAGGAATGAAGTGGGAATATTTGGTGAAGCGGTCCACTACTACCAGGATAGTATCAAACCCCATAGACTTAGGAAGGCCACCAATGAAATCCAAAGATATGTCCTCCCAAACCTGAGTAGGGATGGGGAGGGGTTGTAACAGCCCAGCCGGAGTCAAATTTTGTGCTTTGCACTGTTGACAAATAGCACATCCAGCCACATAATTTTTTATGTCTTTCCTCATGCCCTCCCAATAAACCATTCCCGCCAATCGTTTGTAGGTTCTGAAGTAGCCGGAATGACCCCCCATACCCGAATCATGGTATTCTTGTAAAAGGGAAGGAATGAATTTAGAATTTTTAGGCAACACTAACCTGTGAGAGTCCAATAATCTGCAGCAATC
>JAVKPL010015990.1:0-13580 GCA_032173675.1 Gastrolobium villosum
AACAATCATCAACATCATCATCTACATATTTCATGGCCTTAAAAACACTAAAGGTCATAGTGTCATCATTAACCCTCATTGTCAACTCTCCTTTTTTAACATCTATCATTGCACCCCTTGTAGCTAAAAATGGTCTTCCTACTATAATAGGAATATTTTCATCAACTTCACAATCAAGGATTATGAAGTCAGCTGGAAAAATAAATTTGTCCACTTTTACCAAAATATTTTCCACTTTTCCTTCAGGGTATACAATGGACCTATCAGCTAATTGGAGGGTTAATGTTGTGGGTGCAGATTTTATTCCTAATTGCTTAAAAATAGAAGCAGGCATCAAATTAATGCTAGAGCCTAAATCACATAAAGCTCTACCAATATACTATCTCCTATAACACATGGAATAGTAAAAGAACCTGGATCCTCCATTTTAGGAGGCACTTTTGTAGAGACAATGCTGCTGCATTCTTTGGTAAGTGCCACTGTTTCGAACTCTTCTATTCTCCTCTTCCTTGATAGGATGTCCTTCATGAATTTGATGTAGCTCGACATGTGTTGAAGGGCCTCCACAAATGGAATGTTGATCTGGAGTTGCTTAAGGATGTCTAAGAACCTCTTAAAGTGCTGCTCCTGGTTCTATTTTTGAAGCCTTTGTGGAAAAGGAATCTGGCTTGCCCTTGATCTTGGTGAAATGCCACCATTTTTCTGTATAGGTTTGGCTGGCTCCTTTGATTTAGGTGCTGATTTTTCTGTTTTGCCCAAATCACCTTGCTCCTTGTTGTTTTCTGAATCTTGCACTTCAATTACATTAGGCTCTTCCTCTTCTTCAATTGGTTGAACATTTTTTTGCCATCTTCCTCAAGGTAGAAGGCCTAATAACATGCTCTGGTTGTTCAACCTCTCTTCCATTTCTCAAATGGAGAGCCTTACAAAATTCCTTTCCCTCTTTCCTTGGTGCTTCAGTATCACTAGGAAGGGTTCCCACTGGTCTATTGCCAAGAGAGGATGCAATCTGCCACATTTGTGTCTCTAAGCTCTTCAAGATTGCTCCATGACTTTGAAGCATGGCCTCATGATTTTGCAACATCCGATTTGACCATTGATCATTTGGAAGAGGCTGAGTTTCTGCACTAGATTGCCCTTGCTGATCTTGAGGCATTTGTGAGTTAAAACCGGGTGGAAATGGAACTTTTGGCTGATAGGGTTGCTGCCTTCCTTGGAAAGGCTGATTCTGATTTCTATTTCCAACATTTTGGGGAAAATTTTGGCCTTGATTCTGGCCAAAATTTCCACCTTGTTGCTGCCATTTTCCTTGGTTAAAATTTCCTCTATTGTTGTAGTTTCTGTTGTAGTCACCAACATAGAAGGCTGAAGAGGGGTTACTTGGCCATTCTTCAAATAAATGGGCATCATAGCAAAGTGAGCAGATTGGTGTGGTTGCAGCCACTTGAGCAGGTGGTTGTTGTTTGGTCTCAGCCATTTGCTTGACTAAAACCTTAACAGTGTTATGCAAAGCTGCCATCTCAGCTGCCATGGAAGTGATTTCACTTCATAAAGTCCAGCTGCCTTCTTTGCAGCTTCCTCTCTTTGTTCAGGCCATTGGCAACTGTTTTGGCTTATCCTCTCAAGTGTTTCAAAAGCATCTGGATACCTTTTCAACAAAAACATTCCATTGGCAGTAGCATCCAAATGAGTTTTGCCTTGGTGACTCAATCCTCTATAGAAAATCTGAATAGTGGCCCACTTAGGAAGACCATGGGTAGGACACTTTTTCATCAGCCCCTTGAATCTAGTCCAGCTCTCATGGATTGACTCATCAACATACTGTCTAAACCCTGTGATGTCATCCCTCAAGTCACACACCTTTGTGGGTGGGAAGAATCGCATAAGGAAGGCTTCTCCAAGCTCCTTCTATGTAGTGATGGACTGTGCAGGCAAATCTTCTACCCATTCTTCTGCTGCTCCAGCTAGAGAGAAGGGAAACAGCCTCATCCTCATGGCATCTGTGGACACTCCATGAACAGAAAATGTATCAGAGATTTTCATGAATTTTGTGATATGCTTGTGGGGGTCTTCCTTAGGTAATCCATGGTATTGGCTCGTGGATTGTAGCAGCTGTATCATCCCTGGTTTGAGATCAAAATTCCCCTCCACTCCTGGTTGGACTATACCAGGAATTACTCCATCAAGTGATGGAATAGCATATTCAGCAATGGGAAGCTCTTCATCCACCACAACTAGAGCATGGTTGGCATCCCCATTTATGTTTTCTCCATTAACAGATCCATGGTTCGATTCTGCCATCTTCAAGAATTCAGCAGCAAACGTGTGATACTGCTGGTTACTGAAATCGCAATTGAATTCTGCAAGAATCTATCAAGAACTTGAAATTGGAGTCAGTAGATAACAAGGAAAATACATAAGAAAGGATAAAGAAAGAAGAAAAAAATATTTATTAAGAATGCTAAAACAAAATCACAAAAAGAAAATAAAATCAAACACCGTTCCCTGGCAACGACGCCATTTGTTGAGTAAAATTTTTCTGAAGAAAGAGTATCATTCTCAGGGAACGGTATGAAGTATTTTCTGTTTATTTATCTGAATTAAAAATTCTGTAATTGGAATTTAATTGGTTTTTGTAACAAGAAAGTTTTGTATTCTTTATCAATTATCAAAACTAATGTAAAAAGTAAGAATTGATTTATCAATGTAAAAGGGGTTCTGGGTATATTTAAAATCATGGATGACACAAAAGTATTTGCATTCCTGCAAATTTCGTTCAAAGCTACAACGAGTTTATCTCAATTTCTGAAGTACTACAACAAGTTTAATTGAAACTTCCCAGAATCAACATTAAGGTTCAAGAAGATCTTTTCCCAAAGGTTCTTAAATCTTTCTAGAAAATTTATCAGAAATCACCTTTCGATTATTCCTAAACAAGAAGGGTTCAATTGACTCTTAACAAAAACGCATTTCCCAAGTTATTTTTGTTGAAAAACTCAAGTTTCATTCCCATGAATTTCTTGAGTTGAAAAGTTAAAAGAATCAGTCGAATGAGATAAAATAAACAGTAACAAAGAACATCAAAAATATTTATCCAATCATTTTAACACACCCAGAAAAGAAAAGAAATTAGAAACCCATTGTCAGAAATATTGCAAATCTGAAAAGTAAAGAAACATGCATTACCAATATTCAGTAATGAACCGGTCCTTCAAGCATCAAAGTTCCTAAACTAGATCTAAGGAGGAAAACTTGCAGAAGTGTGAAACAATAGCTCGCATGCAGATCCGTGATTCCTTTCCTTGAAGATGCGTTGTCAGTGCATTTCGAGTTCAAGAATTTGGAAGAACAATGCTTGCTTTCAAGAAATCACAAACACTCAGAATCTTTCAAAACAGAAATAACGAAGACTAAAACTAAAAAACTCTATCTCTCAAATTTGATATCTGTTCTGATATATCCTATTCTACTTTCTAAAAAACTCAGAAAATTCCCTTTTATCATGGCCGTCCCCTTCTTCTTCATCCAATGGTTGAGTTGCTCCTTTGATTTTCCCACGTGCTGCCTTCTTTCTTATGTGAGCTGAAAGTAAAAAAAAAATACAATAAAACATGTAAGAAACAAGCCAAATATTATTATTTTTACTTCTTACCTTTACTTTTTACATGGGCCTTAACTTAACTCAATTGGGCTTAATTTACCTGCAAAAACACTAATTAAACAGCCCAAAGACACTTAAATAACATAAAATAATATAATATTAATATATATTATTCGGTGCTAACAGCCTCACATATATCAGTCAGCATCTTAATCACATGAGTCTTAAATGACTGCTGACTCGCCTGCATAAATTTGAGATGACGATGTACGTGCCCCATAGGAATATCTCCATTAATCAGCCACTGTTCCCCTGATTTAATTCTCTTTTCAAGGTCTGCATCTGATTTATCCCTAAGCTTCCTGCCAGGTGTCAACCCTCTAGGTCCATCCCCTCCAATCCTTAATTGATCCCTGATCAGCTTGGCATCAATTTTTGGGTGCAACTTAACTTGCACTCCATTGTCAGTAATATCCACACCAGTTTTCTTACACAAAAGCTGGATCAAAGAGCAATGACCTAGAGCATATGTGCTGCTATTAGAATGGGCTATATCATATATATTGTCCTGGAGAAGGATGGGCAGCTCCACTTTCCCCTTGGTCATGATGGTGGATATTAAAACAGCCCTCATCAAATTTACCTCCGCTTGATTAGAGGAAGGCATAATGTTGGAAACTATGAAATGGAATCAAACCCTGGCTTCTCCATTTAGTTGCCTCAACCACAGCAATTTGGGATTGACCCTATCCTTGGTCATTTCCCATTTTTCACCAGGCTTTGCTACAGTTTGCAAGATGGGTTCGGCTGCCCCCAACTTGGTCCAATTCTCAAAAGCAGGATCCTTCCTCCTTGGTGGGATGTCAATTTTCTGCCAATTTCTGAGGAATTCACGAGTGAGAGCCTGGGTGGTATCACAGTTCTTAATCTTGAGAAACTTTTGAACAGTGTAGGCATCATATTTAACTTGCTTGCCTCTCACCCAGCTAACAAAAGTTCTCTGTCCCCTTTCATCACCATTATATGCATTGGCATAAAATTCCCATGCTATGGTCGGGCTTCTATTCACCAAAATTTCACCAAAGGTGACCCATTCCCTTCTCCTCAACTGAGAATGGAATTCTGGATATTCATCAGTGTCCAGAATGAACTGTCTTTCCCGAACAAAGGGTCTACTGGAAGTCTTTTTGGTAAATCTGTCCTCATGCTCAGCACTCCTCCAAAAATGCTCATCAAAAGTAGGAGGAGGTTGTGGAGGTGCTGAAGTCTTAGACCCCCTAGACCTCTTCTTGTTGCTTTTCTTGGGTGGAGAGGTAGACATAATCTGTTCATCAAAAAAACAAATTAGTCATGCAGTGAACAGTATGGGATCAAATTCCCATATTTATATTGAGAACATGATTCAATTAGATCCCTCATTAAGCCAATAAACACTCCCCTTAATTCCCAAAATCAAATAAAAATCATGTATGCAGCAGGGCTTGGGCGCTAAAACGGTCACTGGGAGTGTTTTAGCGGCCTGGCCGTAATCCTGTTTTACCCTGTCTGAGTGCTAAAACATTGAGAACCAGCGTTTTAGCGCCCTGACTATTCTGAGTCAGGCATTTCAGCAAACACCTTGTGGGTGTGCGCAAAGATGTAACATTGAAGTCCATTAGAATTGAACTTCAAACTCAGAAATCAACATAATATGCAGCCCCAAAAACATCCACAACAAGAATTCAACAGAAAAATATGGAATCATGATGAAGAAATGTTAAAAAAATAAAACCTAAACAACCTAAGTAACTCCTAACTTGCACTCCACTAACATGAAGGAAAGAAGAATGAAAGATGTTTCATACCTTATGCTTGATGAGATGAACGAAATCTGAGAGTGAAAATCAAAATGGTATACAGAGAATATGTGAAGAGAGGTTAAGTGAAAAAGGAAAAATGAGAGAAGAGTGAGGGAAAGGCCCGTATATTTCAAAGTTAGTGACTCGGCGCTAAAATGTTGAGAACCAACCATTTTAGCGCTCAGGACCAAATAAGTGGACACACATGGTGTTCAACTACGCGCTAAAACGGTCGTGATGAGTGTTTTAGCGCGCCGAGCCAGAGTGCTTGCATTTGATTTATTAGTAGAGCGCTAAAACGGTCAGGGTAAACGTTTTAGCGCTCTAGGCCAGAGAGTTCTTTTTTCAGTACTCTTATAGAGCGCTAAAGCGCTCAGTTTCTGCGCTTTAGTGCGCATGGCCAGAGAGTTTGCACTTAATGCAATTCTCAGAACGCTAAAACGGTCAGTATGAACGTTTTAGCGCCCAGTACTTGTCAGAATATTTTTTTTCTAAAAAGTTTTTCAACACTCTTCCCTCTTCTCCTCTTTGAAAATGGTCTTAACATCAAAATCACATACCTGGTACAGTGGGTTGCCTCCCACTCAGCGCGTGTTTAACGTCACGAGCCTGACGAGTATAATCTAACTTACCTCCAACAAGGCAACTGAAATCAGTTTCCTGTCCATAGCAGATCCAATATAAAGCTTAAACCTCTGACCATTAATAGTGAAACTTCGGTCAGAGTCCTGAGAACATATTTCCACCGCTCCATAAGGCTTCATGCTCTTAACTACAAATGGCCCAGACCATCTGGACCTCAACTTGCCTGGAAACAACTTCAACCTTTAGTTGAATAACATCACCTGATCCCCCACTTTGAAATCCCTAGGTGTGATCCTCCGATAATGCCATAATTTAGTCTTCTCCTTGTATAGGCTGGAACTTTCATATGGTTGCAGACGGAATTCATCTAATTCGTCCAATTGCAGCAACCTTTTTTCACCTGCTTCCTTGGAATCAAAGTTTAAAAACCTGACAGCCCACAGTGCTCTATGTTCCAACCCAACAGGCAAATGGCATGCTTTCCCAACCAACAGTTGAAATGGAGACATTCCAATTAGAGTCTTGAATGCTGTCCTGTAAGCCCATAAGGTGTCATCAAGTTTTCTGGACCATTGAGTCCTAGCATTCCCAACCGTTTTCTCCAATATTCTTTTCAATTCCCTGTTGGAAATTTCAACTTGACCACAAGTCTGCGGGTGGTATGGAGTGCGTGTCTTGTGTCGAACTCCATACTTTGCAAGAGCATGTTCAACCCACTTATTATCAAAATGAGTGCCTCCATCACTGATGATGGCTCTTGGAATTCCAAATCTGGCAAAGATGTTCTTTCTCAAGAAGGCAATCACTACCCTAGAATCATTTGTTGGAGTGGCTATAGCTTCAACCCATTTAGAAACATAGTCAACTGCCACCAGGATATACTTGTTAGAGTAGGATGAAGGGAAGGGTCCCATAAAATCCATACCCCAAACATCAAAAATCTCCACCTCCAGGATGTTATTTAAAGGGATTTCATGTCTTCTGGAGATGTTCCCAGTTCTTTGACAATTGTCACATGCCTCCACATATTTTCGGGCATCCTTGTACAATGTGGGCCAGTAAAAACCACTCATCAGAACCTTGGTTGCTGTTCTTTCCCCTGCAAAGTGACCACCATAAGTTGAACCATGGCAGTGCCATAAAACACTCTTCTGCTCCCCTTCTGGAATACATCTTCTTATTATTCCATCAGAACATCTATAAAAGAGATATGGTTCATCCCAGATGTATCTCTTCACATCATGCAGAAATTTCTTCCGCTAGTGAAATCCTTTTGCATGGCTCCAGCAGCTCTGTAGTTAGCAAAATCAGCAAACCATGGTGGGTGTCAACAGACAAAACTTGATTATGCACCAACTGGGTAACAGTGCTTATAGCCAGTATTTGCTCATCAAAAACTCTTCCTTGATCACTACTTCTGGACCCTCCTGTAAATCTATTTCTGTGATCCTTGATAAATGATCAGCTACCAGGTTTTCAACTCCTTTCTTGTCCTTAATCTCTACTTCAAACTCTTGCAGAAGTAACATCCACCGGAGCAATTTACCTGGGTTTAGCATCCTGTTTGGCTAACAAATACTTCAATGCTGCATGGTCAGTATAAACAATAACCTTGGACCCTAGCAGATATGACCTGAATTTATCAAATGCATGTACTATTGCCAATAACTTTTTTCTGTAGTTGCATAATTTTTCTGTGCTTCATTAAGAATTTTACTGGCATAGTATATAACATGCAATAATTTATCCTTCCTTTGTCCTAACACTACTCCCACAGCAAAATCACTAGCATCACACATAAGTTCAAAAGGTAATGAAAAATCAGGTGCCATGATTATGGGTGCAGTAATCAACTTGTCTTTCAACACATTAAATGCATGCAAGCAGTCATCAGTAAACAGAAATTCTTGATCTTTTCCTAACAACTTGCACAATGGTTTTGCTATCTTTGAAAAATCTTTTATGAAACGACGGTAAAAACCAGTATGTCCTAGAAAGCTTCTCACACCTTTAACATTTATGGGAGGGGGTAGTTTCTCAATAACAGAGATTTTGGCTTTGTCTACTTCAATGCCACTGTTGGACACTTTGTGTCCCAAAACAATACCCTCTGTCACCATGAAGTGACATTTCTCCCAATTCAGCACAAGATTACAATCTTGGCATCTTTTCAAAACAATATCCAAGTTTTCTAAACATGCATCAAAAGTAGGATCAAAAACAGAGAAATCATCCATGAAAATCTCAATACATCTTTCTACCATGTCAGAGAATATGGAAAGAATGCACCTTTGAAAAGTTGCGGGTGCATTGCATAGACCAAAAGGCATCCTCCGATATGCAAAGATTCCATAGGGGCAAGTAAATGCAGTTTTCTCCTAATCTTTCGGAGCCACAGCTATCTGATTATAACCCGAGTATCCGTCCAAGAAATAGTAGAAAGCATGTCCCGTAATCTCTCCAACATCTGGTCCAAGAATGGAATAAGGAAATGATCCTTTTATGGTTGCTTTGTTGAGTCTCTGGTAGTCTACACACATCCTCGAGCCAGTCACTGTTCTTGTGGGAATCAGTTCATTGTTTTCATTTCTGACCACAGTCATCCCTCCTTTCTTGGGTACTGTTTGTACTGGACTCACCCAAGCACTATCTGAAATAGGGTAAATCATTCCAGCATCTAGTAACTTCACCACCTCTTTCCTCACTACCTCTTTCAGAGTGGGGTTAAGTCTCCTCTGTGGTTGCCTTACTGGCTTGACTTCTTCCTCCATCAGTGATGCTCTCCGGCAAGTATACCGATCGCACAAGTAATAAAATGATAAGTAAAGTTCGTCTCCACAGGGATTAGGATCGAATATCAAATAAATTTTCTCTTAAGGAATGGAAGATTTCAAATAGGGTTTTTAACAAATATTGTCAATTTGATGGAAATTGAATTTTGAAAATAAAAGACTTATTTTTGTATTTTTATTTTGAGAAATAAAACAATAAAAATGAGAAGTGGTTTGTAAAAAGAATAAGAAAAACATTGTAGTCAGGATTCATTCACCAAATGATCCCCGCTTTTTACTCCGGATTGATTTACAATAATTATTTATATAATCACTCAGATAAATTATCATCTAAAAAGATTTAGTAGTTAACCCTCAATTCCTTGCAGGGTTAACCCTTTAATCCCATGAGAAACCCCAATTCCTTGCAATGTTTCTAATGGGATCAAGCAATGGGCGCGATAATTTAAGCATCTGCAATCATATACACCTCTATTCCTAGCACGCATACAGATTGTTATCTTACCCCTTTCGAGATCAAAACCCCAATATTCCTATCTAGGGTTTTGATCCTCAGAATATCCCCAACTATCAGATTGATCAATTCTAACAAAGAAGATATCAAATTCGCGCAGAGTAATGATAAAGATAATTATATAAATCAAAAACCATAAACCAATCCTTCGCATCAAGGGTTCACATATGGATCGTGACCCTGACTACAATAAAAATGATCTAGCCGATCAACATAATGATCGATGATCTAAAATTCAACATAAACTAAAAATAAAAGAGAAAGAAAAAGAAGAAGAAGAGCGAAGAGCGAAGAACGAAGAACTCCACAGCTGCCCCTTTCTTCTCCCGGTCCAGATCTGAATCTCCACCAATTGTGTTTGTGTTCTTTTTTTTTCTTCCAATCTGCAAAATCTGTCGACCTAGTTGCATAAGAGGTGCTTTTATAATGTTTTATTTCCTTTCCAAAAGTGCCCTTCAGAAAACACGGAGATCCGTCCCGCAAACCGGCGCCGGTTGGCGCCAGATTGGCGCAGGTTTGTGCCACGCCTTTTCTTCCTAGTTTGGGCGCTAGGTAGCGCCATGTTTGAAAAATTTTGTTGAAAGTGGCGCTAGGTAGCATGGATTTGGCGCTACCTAGCGCCATGGTACTGCCATTTTATTTCTTTTCAAGAATTCGGCGCCGGTTGGCGCCATAGTGGCGCCAGTTGGCGCCACTTCCAAAGTACCGTTGTGCAGTTCGGAAACTGGAGCGGGTGTGCGCCAATGTGATGCCGGTCCGCGCCATGCTTCTGGAATTTGTAATCCTCTCCAACCGTGTGGAAGTGTGTTAACAGGCTTTTAATAATTTTCACTTCTTTTTCCTGTAAAATCACAACCAATAGGTGAATATTATTGACATACAAAGAATCAATATAATTAGCAAATATGTATTTAAATTGCTCTCTTATGACTCTATTCTTATCAATTTTAACACAGAAAAACCACACTTGCTAGAGGCACATCAAACCATTCCCAGATTTAAACGTTGTTGTCCCCAGCAATGTAAAAGATTTAATCCAGGAAATATTCAATTAATCTGACATAACAATCCATAGACACTTTCAGACACAATATACCATGCATGCCTGACTCAATATCATGAACTTCCAATAATGCCATCAGCTTCTTAAATATACAAGTCTACATTGATTACCCCTCACACAGATAAATAATGTTCACTCAACACTCAGTGTTTAAGGGTATCATGAGCACTCAATTACTCAAAGCTATAACACTACCATATGCTTGATTATATTCTCAAAAATTCTTAAAATTGAAGAATCAAACACATGCATCAATTGATCAAAAGGACTTCACAGGTTGTAACTTGGCCGGGGTAATAGGTAGGAAAATTTGGATAGTAGCTCAAACAACCAAGAGATTGAAAACTGATATTATTTCACTTTTAACAGATTCAATCAATTTTTTTGCTCCACTAACATTCCCACAGAATTTCGGGAATTAATTCCTTCCAACCACCTTTTATTTTTTTTTCTTTTTCTTGCTTTTCACTTTACCCTTTTTCCTTCTTTTTTTTTTAAGATAAGGGTATATATGAATTTTTTTCATCCCTTAATTTCTTGACCTTTGTGGAGCTTACCTCAATTTCTATATTTTATTTTCAACATATTCAGTGATTCAATCTCAACTAAGGTAAATCTCATGGATATAGGCTAAGCCGTTAATCAGGCCACAGGTCATTTTTCAACAAATCAGTTCAGGCTCAAAAGGGCTGGCAAGGGAAAATTTCATATAGGTGGGTTATTTTGGCCAATAGCTAATAAGAATAAAATGCCTTTATCATATCAATCAATGCATGCATTACAGAGAAACAAATCAAGTTCTAGAGTATTACAACAGTGAGGCCTCTCAACAAAAGTTTCAGTGTTTAGGCTCAAAACCTCAGCTATGGTATCAATGCAGACTCAAAAAAATTGACTTCAGACATTACCAGAATTCACAATAATAACTCAGACAAACAAACAATCATGCAATCTAATTATGCTTATGCAATGTTATGCCAGAAAGTCATACCATATATTTTAAGAATTTAATCATGTACATTAACAAGATAAGCACATTCAAATCTGGGATAACACAATTTTTTTTTTTTAGCACACAAAATAACTATCAAAAATAACTAAGAAAATTAAAAGAGTTAGAATATCTCCCCTGATAGAAGAATTGCAGTTCTAAGGTGCAAGCCTACCATTCCCAGATTTAGAGCATTGCTGTCCTCAGCAATAATTAAGCCCTAAGAAGGAAGAAAATCCTGCACAATAGAACAAATAGTGGCATATAGAAGAAACTATAATGCACACATCAAAACATCAGAGAAAAATATACCAACACAAAATAACTTAAAAATACGAAACAGAAAAATAAACTAATATACAATATCTCCATCAGCAAGGAGATAAGATCAGCCCTCCATGTCATCCCCCTCAGCAGTGTGGGATGACTCAGCAAATGAAAGGTATGGTGGTACTGGTTGCCTTGGTGTATGGGACCACCATTCCCAGATTTGATCCAAACCATGGATCCATGATAAGAACTCTTTGAAGCTTTGATTTTTCTGAGAGATAGAGTCTCGGTGTCTCTTGTCAAACTTCAGCTCTCGGTGTCTCTTCCAACTTGTATCAAAGAAGTTCACTACTTCCTTTCTTCTTACCTTCTTCTTTGTAAGAGTACGCCTCTCTTGAAGCGTTCTCACCTCTTTGACATCATCATTTAAATTTTTAGGAAGATCTTTCACTTCCACTTTTGGGGTTCCATCTGCTTTGGCCTCATTTTTGAGATTTTGAGGAAGCTCAACTGCTACATCTTTTTCTTCCTTAAACACTTCAAGTCTAAAACAATCGTCTTTGTGAGAAGACTGTTTTAAAGAATCAAAGACATGAATAGTAACAGTGTCATCATTCATTCTTAGCTCTAGCTTCCCTCTTTCTACATCAATTAGTGCACGAGATGTAGCTAAGAAAGGTCTACCCAGCAAAAGTGGCATTTCAGCTCCTCCTTCCATATCCAACACTACAAAATCAGCAGGGAAGATGAACTTGTCTACCTTCACAAGAACATCTTCTATTATTCCACTAGGCTTTCTCACAGACTTATCAGCAAGTTGAAGAGATGCCAAGGTGGGTTTCAAATCAGTTATCCCCAAAGATTTACAAACAGACAAGGGCATTAAATTTATACTTGCCCCAAGATCACACAAGGCTCTACCAAATTTGGTGTTCCCATTTTCAATAGGAATATTGAAGCTCCCTGGATCATGACGCTTAGGCGGGAACTTCTTTGTAATTATAGCACTACACTCTTCAGTGAGTGTCACCGTTTGGCATTCTTGCAACTTGTGCTTCCTTGACAAGAGGTCCTTCATAAACTTGGCATAATTGGGCATGCCAGCCAAGGCTTCAGCAAAAGGAATATTTATATGTAATTTCTTGAAAATATCAAGAAATCTTCCATATTGTTGCTTTTGAGCATCCTTATTGAATCTGCCAGGATAAGGTGCCATGGCTCGCACATATTCAGGACTCAGCTCAAATTTCTTCTTTTCAGCAACAATAGGAGGCTCTTTTTCTTCACCTTTCTGAATAGGTGTCTGTACGTCAGAAGGAATCTCCTCTTTTTCTGGCTCCTCCACCACCTTAAGCTTTTCTGGAGCTCCTACCACCTTACCACTTCTAGTTGTGATAAACATACAATCCTCCTTGGAATTTTTAAATGTGTTACTAGAGGAAGTGCCTGGATTTTTATCAGCAACTTGCTTAGCCAACTGGCCAACTTGATTCTCTAAATTCCTGATAGAAGCATTCATGTTTTTAGTGGTGGCCCTAGTCTCTTCCATGAAGGCATTGGAGTGTTGGGCCATTTGTCCAACTAACCTTTCCAAATCAGAAGGCTCCTTAGCTTGGACTGGTGGAGGCTGCAAGTAATTGTTGGAATTATAATTTAGTCCTGTGCCTTGAGTTCTCCTCTGAAAATTGTTATTTCCAGAAGGGAAATTCTGATTCCTAGGAATGTTTCTTGGTGGAGATCTTTGCTCGTACCATACTCCATTCACTTGCACTTGTTGAGGAGGATCATCAGATAGTAATGTTGGACATTCATTAGACTCATGATCGTCCTTGCAATATTCACAAACAACTGCAGCAGCTTGAGCTTGGACATTAGAGAGAACTGCATCTTATCTATCCTTGAGGTTAGATTTGATAATTGTTGTGA